>JAECZO010000162.1:0-49560 GCA_019188245.1 Novymonas esmeraldas | reverse complement strand
CGATGTAGAGCGGCGGGAACAGCACGTAGGCGACGTAGTTGACGAAGCTGTAGTCGGCGAGGTCGCGCGTGTACTCGGTGCGGTACTTGTAGCAGCGCGACGCCTCCGCCGGCAGTGCCGCCGCCGCCGCCGCGTTGTTGCGCTCGCGCAGCTGCGCACACTCGACGCACGCGGTGTCGTGCCTCTCCGCGGCGCGCTCGCGCGCACGTGCCGCGGCGTGCGTCGCCTCCCACAGGTCGTAGTTGAAGGCGATGAGGCGCAGCGTCGTCATGCGGTAGGCCACGTACCAGCGCATGTACTGGCGCCAGAGTGGCTGCTGTGAGAATCCAAGCACTGACCGTGCTGCGGCAGCGTTCGTGGGGAGGTAGTACTGCATCCAGTACGTCAGCTCGAAGCCCTCGTTGATCTCGATGATGTAGAGCAGTGCGACGTGCGTGGTCCACATGATGGCCATGAAGAGCCAGTAGGGGCACCAGCGCTGCAGCCGCGTGAAGACGACGTAGTTGGCGGCGATGATGAGCAGCGGGAGGAAGAAGTGCGGGCCGTGGACGATGACCACGAACACCACGCCGACGATGGCGTAGAAGGTCGGAAGGCTCCAAGGCTGGCGGAAGAGCGCAGTTGTTGAGCTCCACAGACGAGCGGCGGCGCGGAGGCGCCACTGAACTCTTAGAAGCATGCACCCCCACCACCGGTGATCGCGGTCGTCGCGCGACTTCAGCGTGTCTGGCGTGACGGCAGGAGACGGTGCAGCGGTGCGGTGACACATGTACGTCCACGCACCGCAGAGCAGCGCGACCGAGAGGAACTTGGGATAGTGCTGGCAGAACCCCACCCACTGCGAGTCTACGCGGTGGTCGTAGCCGTGGGTGCCACACCAGAGGAAGAAGGGGGTGGGGTAGAGCAGCTCGTTGAGGTAGTGTATCGCGTGCGCGTTGCAGAACTGGCGAATGGCCGTGAATCCGTATAGGACGATGGAGGCGGCGGCGCACAGGCTGGCGAGGTACTCGAGAGAGCAGGGGCGTGGGGAGGCGGTGCTGTAGTCAGCGGCCCCGATGTCCATCTCCGTCGTGGGGCTCAGCAGCTGGAGAGAACAGGCGAGTCGCGCGGAACGTGCGGTACGGCGCATGAACGGCGTCAGCGGAGAGGAGGACGCATCGAAGACAGCAACCGCTGAGTCGAGAGCGTCGGAGGTGGTCGTCGCGGAGCCGCCGCGTGTGGATGAGTGCGGTGAGGCAAGCAGCACGGGTGCAGGGACGCGAGCAGGCGATAGTAGGCTGGGCAGCTGTTGAAGCGGTGGCGCAGCGGAGTGCGAAGGTGATGGCGGAGCATCCACCACGGCAACGGACGTAGCGCCGCTGCGAGTGGGGGAGTAGCTGCCCTTCATCACAGGCGGTCGAGGGAGGGTGGGGAGATGTGGGGGAGCTCTCTCTCTCTCTCTCTCTTCACACGGCACCGGGGAGTCGCACAGGAAAGAAGATGCGCATGTATGCGTGTGTGTGTGTGTGTGTATCAATCAATCTGTGTGTGTGTGTGTGTGTGTGTGTGTGTGTGTGTGTGATGAAGAGGTGAAGGAGTTGGCGGCGAGGGTGGCGAATGAAGCGAACAACACGACGGCGACTCACAGCACAGTCCTCGTCGAGGCGATGGTGCGATGGAGGAGGAGGAGGAGGTGAACGTGTGCACCTGTGATGCTCCCACATACTGTACATCCATCCCTCTGTGTGTGTGTGTGTGTGTGTGTGTGTGTGTTTGTTTGTGTGTAGTGTAGCACTGTGGTGAGTGTCGGTACCTTTTTTTTTTTTTTTCTTCGTTCTGTAAATGCGCTTGTCCGGGGAACAACAACGACAAAAAAAAACAACAAAAAAAACATGTATAGTGGAGTGATGGTGACATGAGAAGCCCTTTCGAAGGAGAGTGTCTCTTCGCCTTTACAACATAAACAAAGATGAGCATTGTACACACACATAGACACACGCGCACCCACAGACACAGACACACACAGGCAGATAAAACGAGCGCCAGTGCCGTAAAATTACACAGATCCACAACAACGACCTCTTACACATATATATATGTACATTCTCCAACCGAGACTAGGCATCTCGCAAGCCGTACCGGTGCCGCAGCGTGCGTGCCTCCGCGGCTTCCCATGCCCGCGTGAACGAGCCCACACAGGCGACGCTGTAGAGGATGCCAAACAGCCCTGAAAAGAACCACCAGTTCGCCTTGCTCAGAGACTGGACGACAAAGGAGTCCGTCGTGGACGTGTCCTTCACCTCCGCCTTCGCATTCTGCACGCAGAAGCCCACGATGTTTGCCACGATCAGCCCAAACACACTGAAGAAACACCCTGCGGAGCACAGTTGGCGGTGCAAGAAGGTGCGAGTGCCTCTGCTAAGGTATCTCGCCGAGTACCGCGCTGCCGACGCAACGGCACGCGCGGCACAGCCGGAGATGGACGACGGGAGCACACTGGCGCTGGTCCCGCGGCTCGGCAGCGTGACCTGCGCTCTCGCACCGCTACCGGCCGTGCCGGTCGCCGCCTCGCGCCGGAACACCGCCACCGCCCTCCCGAAGCACGCGCTCACCGCCATCTCCGCCACGAACATCACCGCGATGCACAGCGCCCACTTGATCAGGTGCAGCGCGGGGTCGTGCCACATCGCGATGAACAGGAAGATCGGCAGCACGGACAGCGCCACGCGGCCACGACCACCCATCGGGATGTACATGTAGCGCACGATCCACAGGTTGAAGGACGCGTGCCAGTCCCGCCAGAAGTCACGCACTGTCGCCACGTTGGAGAAGCAGCGGCGCATGTCCTCCGGCACCTCGATGCCGCTCAGCATGGCGAACAGCCGCGAGACCTTCCAGATGAAGCTGAACTTCAGCCACAGGTACATCAAGTAGTGATACAGTATGTACGCTTGCGTTTCGAGGCTGGCCGTCACAAGGACGTCCGTCCGCTCGGAGATGGCGATGACGAAGGAGACATGCAAAAACACGTAGGTGGCGAGGAAGAGGCCGAGGGTGCGTGCGGCGTACCGCGCCATGGCACGCAGCGGCATCGCCGTGCTGGGCACACGCATGTGCGACACGAAGGCGTTGAAGGACGACATCGGGCCGGCGATGTAGAGCGGCGGGAACAGCACGTAGGCGACGTAGTTGACGAAGCTGTAGTCGGCGAGGTCGCGCGTGTACTCGGTGCGGTACTTGTAGCAGCGCGACGCCTCCGCCGGCAGTGCCGCCGCCACCGCCGCCGCGTTGTTGCGCTCGCGCAGCTGCGCACACTCGACGCACGCGGTGTCGTGCCTCTCCGCGGCGCGCTCGCGCGCACGTGCGGCGGCGTGCGTCGCCTCCCACAGGTCGTAGTTGAAGGCGATGAGGCGCAGCGTCGTCATGCGGTAGGCCACGTACCAGCGCATGTTGGTGCCCCAGAGCGGCTGCGTCGGTGCTCCCAGGATATCGGCAGCCACTCGCTCATCTGTAGCGGCAATGTACTGCATCCAGTAGAACTTCTCGAAGCCCTCGTTGATCTCGATGATGTAGAGCAGTGCGACGTGCGTGGCCCACATGATGGCCATGAAGAGCCAGTAGGGGCACCAGCGCTGCAGCCGCGTGAAGACGACGTAGTTGGCGGCGATGATGAGCAGCGGGAGGAAGAAGTGTGGGCCGTGGACGATGGCCACGAACACCACGCCGACGATGGCGTAGAAGGTAGGTAGCAGTTGCTGTGCACGCGCTGTGGGGGCGAGGCGTGGGTTGGCAAGCGGTGCTCTCGCGGTGGTGGACGGCGCGGTCGGTGCTGCAGCGCTCGGGGCGGCGGCGGCGGCGGCGGCACGAGATGGAGAGTGGACATGTCGTATGATCAGCGTGACGGCTGCGAGTCCTACGGCGAGAAGGACGAGGCGCGGGAAGCTGCGGACGTAGTTGAGCCACTGGCGATCGAGCCCTCCGTCGTAGCCGACGAAGAGGGTGGGGAAGAGTGCAGCGAGTCGTGGGTCCGGCATCCCCACACCGCTGCGCAGCCGACCTATGTTCGCGGTGAAGAAGGTGCTGGAGAGGTAGAAGGAGCGCAGGATGGCGCCGGCGGAGACGATGGCGTAGAGCACGTGCTCGAGAGACAAGAACTTGGGTGGCTCGTAGCTTGCCTCCAGAGGGTCGCTCTCATGGTGGGAGGCGCGCCTCGCGCGGAAGTCGAGTACGCCGCTGCCGCTGCCGCGGCTGGAGGGGCTGAACACGAGGTCCGACGTGGTCGAGAGGGAGAGCGCCGTCGGGGAGTGGAGCCGGACCGTCTGCGTCTGGCCGGTGTCGGGGCAGACAAACAGAAGTGCCGATGCTCGCGTGGCGCCCATCACTGGCGACCGCGATGCGGCGCGGTGCTCGCCGCTGTGCGAGTCCGGCGACGTCGTTTGCTGCGTCGATTGGAAAGATATGAGAGGCACCTCGACTTCGGCCTGGGAGGACACGCGGCGGAGGGTGCGAGTGAGGGAGCGACCAGCATTGCTGACGCCGCCGCCCGCGATGCTGCCGATCGATGCCCTGGCGGGCCGCGAGCTGTACTGAGACAGCGGGGACACTTCCACATACGCAGAGGACGCGGTCGTGGACGCGCTCACTTGTGAGTAGGCCGACGTGGCGAAGTCGGGGACGTGGTGCAACATGACCGGAGGCACACCCGCGCGGGAGCTGGGTGGCTTCTCCATGGCGACGGTTCAGCAATGATACGCAACAACAACAAGAAAAGCGAGCCTGTGCTCGTTTGTTTGGTGGTGGTGTTGGAAGTGGTGAAGGAGGAGACAGAAGGCACGCGGTGCGTGTGTGTGTGTGTCGGTGCGTGGATGATATAGAGAGAGAGAGAGCTGGCGGCGGCTTCGTGAACGGTGTGAGCAAGTTCCACACGGATGCACACCGGTGCACTGGCGACGGCACAAGCAAACAAACCTTTAAAAAAAAGCGAACGAGCAGCACGATGGTGCTATGGAGGGGAGTCCCTTCACCTGCACACGTTGGTGGTGGCTCCTTCTCGAGCTGGTTCACGGAGCGCTCGTCCACGCGCCGCTTAAGCAGTGCCACACCAAAGAGATCGGAGCTGCTGTCTCGCGTGCTCGTGCGTGAGCCGTGTCTGCGTGCCAACAGGTGATTCGAAAGCGTCTCTTACTACACCATACGACATTAGGGGGGCACAGACACACACAGACACACACACACAGACACACAGAAGAGGTACTCCTCTCACCGGTGCTGGTAAAGAGACAAAACAAACGCCGTCACATGTACACACACACACACTAACACACAGCGACACTGACGAGTGTGTGTATGTGAGGACGTGTATGTATGTGTATGTGTGTCTGTATGTCTGTATGAGTGTAAAGCTGTACTCCACGCTGTCCCCCGCACTGCCGGGTGTGAGCTGTGTGGCGAGTGGCAGGCGGGCGAGCAGTGAGCCGGTGCGCAGGACCGTCTTCCTCGACGTCCATGACGTCGTAGGAGGACGAAGAGGAGGAGAAGAGAGGAAGAGGAAGGGAGAGAGAGAGGTGTGAGAAGTCGTGGAGATGAGGGGGGGGAGAAGAGCTGCAGTACTTGTCTGCATGCGCGCAACGACACATACACACACACACACACACCTTCATACGTACCTACTTGTTCACACGATGCTGCAACTCGAAGCTGTCAAGTTGTGGCGGTGGGGCATGCACACTTTTGGAGGCACGGTGGCGAGGAGATGGTGAGGACAGGAAGTGTCTCTCCCTCCTCCCCTCCCCTCCCCAGCGCATGACCTCACGCAGTGACGTGGGTGCATGTGCACGTGTAGGCGTACGTGCATCGTTTGCTTATGTGTGTGTGTGTGTGAGTATGTGTGTCTGCGTCGGCGTCGTGAGTCTCTTCCTGAGAGGACCACTGGAGAGCCCTGCCGACGGCAGAGACTCCCGATGGAGCGAGAATGGAGAGTGAACAGACGGGAAGGCACACCCACAACACCAGACAACACGCCGGCCAACACCGAGCAACACGTGAGACAAACGTATCCGCCACACTTTGATCAGGACACAGACACATGCACACGCGTGAACACATACATCCATACAGACACACGTCGATCTGAACGCCACTGTGACGACAAGTACTTATGTACGCACAAAACAGATACACCCACACTCACGAACACACACACGGACAGACAAACATACTCACGGGAGCACAAAGCACCAAGGCAGCGGACCAGTCGCGAGACAGCCGCCGCGTCGATGAGTCCCCTCATCTCGACCTCCACAAAGACAGGTAGTGAGAGTACACGACTCCAGCAGCAGCGTATGCCACGACGTGGTGGGGGATGTCATCTACGCATACCCCAGAGGTTCTCCTCTCTTTTTTTTTCTTTTTCTTATTCCTTCCTCCCCCCCCGTCACACGGCGTCGACTACCGCCACACAATCAGCGAGTGTCTGACGCACACATTTTTGTTTGTCTCCCTATGCACGTGGAGCAGGTGCAGCATAGTGCCATGTGCTGCAACGGCAGCATAGTGCAGCGCAGAGCCTGCGCACACCACTCCGCGCACGCCGCGGCCACCTCCGCAGAGACGAGCTTTCCATCCTGGCTCACCAGACCTTCTTCCCCACCGATCTTTGAGCTGCTGCGGCACAGCGAGTTAAAGGCGAGACCGGAACTGAAGACTGTGTGATTGCCCTCGAGGGACGCAAGCGGTACCAGGGAGGGCAGCATCCGCTGCGCCTGCGCCGCGTTCTGAATGTGCAGCTTCGCCCACATCTGGCGTGGGAGCGGCGCGCTCGCGAAGACACGACGGCCGAACATGTTGGAGAGAGGGAGAGACCGAGAGGAAGCACCGTGCGTGTATGTGTGTATTCGTGTGTGTGTGTGTGAGGTGCGAGAAGACTGTTTGTGTGTTTTACTTTTTTTTTTTTCCTGTGAAAGGTGCGTGTGGGAAGTTGACGCTGTCGAGTGACAAACAGGAAAAGAGAGAGAGATATATATGTCACCTGTGTGCGCTGCTCGTGTACGTATGTGTGGCGGCGAGTCTCTGCGCGTAGAGATGTAGAGCGCAGACACACACACACACACACACACCAGATGCTGCGGTGTGCTACAACGGGAGCTGACGCGCTCACTCGTGTCGGTATCGCTGGCGCACCGCCGAGGGAGGGAGAGAGAGAGCGAGGAAGGAGAGACGTGAGAATTGGTAAGAGATGTAGTAGCTCGAGGAGGGTGGGTGGGAGCACCTCAGCCAGCGGGACAAGCCTTCGCCCACAACTGTGTCCGTGGGTGTAGGGGCGTGCTTGTGTGTGTGTGTGTCTGTGATCGTCCCACACGTGAGTGCATTGTTTTTTTTTTTTGTTGTTGTTGTTCGGGGAGCTTGTGGTATCAATGAAACAACTCTGCCTGTGGGTTTGAGCCACCCGCACTCTATCATGGGGAGTAGTGCACACACACACACGCACATACCTCGGAGATGGGCACGGCGGTGTGAGGGAGGCCATCGTCCTGCATCCCCCGTCTCTCGTCCAGTGCAAAAAGTTGTGGAGCGCGCCCGGTGCATCAGACGCGCGCAGTGGAAAAGGAAAAAGGGAGAGGAATGGGGATCAGAAACACACACACACACACACACACACACACGAATGTACACTCACATGCACCTGTGGCTGCGCTCTCTCGTTTCTACAGAAACAGCAAGGAGTTCAGTAGTGGTGGCTGCGTTCCACAAGCGAGGTGCACGTGATTGTGTGTCTGCCTGTGTGTGTGTGTCTATCTCTTGGGATATCGTTGTGTGTGGGTGGGTGACGTCACATCTGTGTAGTCCCAACAGAAGCTTGAGCGAAGGAAAAAAAAAAAAAACGTAGAAAGGTAACACACACACGCACACACACATACGCACACACATACATTCGCGCACACGCGCAACTCACATGCACTTATGGCTGCTTTCTCATTTATACAGACGCAGCGAAGAGTGCAGTGGTGGTGGCTGCGTGCGACAACCGAGGAGCAGATGATTGTGTGTCTACTTGTGTGTCTCTGTCTCTCGTGGCTTGTCTGTATGTGTGGCTGTGTATACTACTGTGTAACGTCACAGCTGTGAAGTCGTGGTGGTAGTAGCTCGAAAGAGAAGAAAAAAAACCACCCGAAGAGAGGTAACGCACACACAGACACACACACACATACAAACACACACACACAACACACACAAACACGCACGCACAAGTAATGTCGACGGAAGAGACTCTGCAACGGAGTTAAGAGGGAAGGGAGATGTACACGAATCAACAACAACAACAACAGAAAAGACACGTTACGTGATAGCAGAGGGAAAAGAGAGAGAGAACGAGAGCGAGAGAGCGTGCAGATCGCACACACACACACACACACACAGAGAGAGACTGTAGTCACCTACGAGGACACAAGCGATGGGTCTGGGCGGCAGTGGTGGAGGGGACACATGTTCACATATTCACACACACACACACACATACTCACAGAGGTAGACATGGACATAAACAAACACACACATACATACACACAGAGACACACACACACACACACAGAGACACACAGGATCGTTGCCACAGGTCAACGGCGTTCGTGACGGCGTAGACACACGAAGAGAAATGAGGTGGGGAGAAAGAAGAAGAAGAGGGTGGCATAGGCCTCGACGGAGCACTCCTGTCCGAGGTAGATGGTGTACAACCGTGAACCGATGCTCACCGACTCGGCGATGTCGTTGTGCTCTGCGGCGGACGGAGACGAGAATCCGATCGGGATGACAATCGCCAGCAGGGACGCGGCCACCGCGCAGGAGGCCGGCGTCACGACCCACCTCAGCAGCCACGCGCACAGCACCGCACGCGGCGGCAGGTAGGCGAGGCGGCTGCTGCTGCTGCGGTGGCGACGCCACGGCATCACCCCAGCCGACTCCCCGGCACCGGCGCGGTCCAAGGGGTGCGCCACGGGCACCTCGACGATGTCGGCGAACGCCGCCTTGGTCGCCGTAGAGAACTGGCCGCTCTCCTGCTGGGACAGCGACAAGACCGGTGTCTCGTGCTTCACCCGCACCCACCGTCGGACCAGTGGTGCGCAGCAGACCCGCGCGAGCCCCTCCGCGCTGAAGAGCAGCGTGATCCCGCCGGCCCACCACAGCAGCCGCGGCTCCAACTCGTGCCACAGTCCTACGAAGCCGAAGACGAGCGGCAGCACGAGCGCCTTGCGATGTCGGCCGCCGAGCGGGATGTAGATGTACCGCAGTATCCACGCGTAGAAGGACGCGTGCCAGTGACGCCAGAAGTCCTGAACGCCAAGGCAGTCGAGGTAGAAGCGCGGCATGTCCTCAGGGACCTCCACGCCGTCCAAGAGCGCCATGCAGCGCGCCAGCTTCCATATCGCATTGAACTTTAGATAGAGGTGCGCCATGTGCGTGTAGGCGATGCAGAAGACCTCGTAGGGTGTGAGGTCGGCGAGGATCCAGTTGGAGACGAGGAAGGCGCTCACGTGCAGGTAGTGCGCGAAGAGGAGCAGCAGCGCGAGCGAGACACACGTCCGCACCGCGTAGCTCGCCAGAGATCCACGCCACGGCCGCCACCACGGCGTCGGTGCGCGCGCCGCCGCATAGGAGGCGAACGCGTTGTACGTGCACAGCGGGCCGGCGAGGAGCAGCGGCGCGTAGAGGAGGTAGGCGAGGTAGCCGAGGAGGGTGTACTCCGCCTCGGCTCGCGGGCACTGCGCCAGGAAGGCGGCGCAGTGTCGCTCTTCGGCGATGACAGGTGTGTCGGCATCGGTACCCGTCAGCTCCTCGACGGCCTGCAGCGCATCACACTCTCTGCACCGCCCCGGTCGGTGCCGCTCGTACAGCGCCACGTACGCCGCCTCCGCCCCTGCCTCGACGGCGAACCCAGCACTGCTGCTACTCCTGCTGCTGTTCCTGCTGATGCTGCTCTCACTTTCAAAACAGCAGGTCGCCTCGAAGCGGTCCGTCGAGAAGGCGATCATGCGCAACACACACATCGGGAACACATTCGTCCACGGCAGGAGCCCCACCCACATGTGCTCCTCCACACACATGTACCACGGGCGCAGCACCTCCGCCACGGCGTGGACCGCCGCCAGCCGCCGCTGAGCCACGCCGCGCCACGGCAGCCACTCCGCGAACCCGTCGGTGCGCTTCACCGCCACCAGCAGCAGGAGCTGCACCGCCCACAGCAGCGCGTGAAACGTGCGAGGATGGCGGCGCAGCTGCATCACCCGCACCGCCGTCGCCGTCGTCGGCAGATAGCAGAAGAGGAGAAGGGCGAGGAGGACGATGCCCGGCAGCCCGTGCAGACCCAGCACGACGGCAACACCACACCCGGCATACCACGCCAGGACCCGCCGCCCTGTCGCCGGCTCGGAGAGGCGGTGGCGCAGACACTGCGTGACGGCGGCGAAGAGCAGCAGGCCCACGACCTGGTAGCCCAGATATTTGTAAAAGGCGCTAAGCTGCATGTCCGACATGTCGAAGCCACTCGGCCCGTAGTGGGTGCGCCACGTATCCAGCAGAGACATCAGCGCGGGCACCGACCGGCGGCCGCAATCAACAACGCCACCACCGTCGCCGCCATCGTCGTTGTTGTGGAGGTGGTGGTGGTGGTGGTCATCGCCGGTGTCGTCGTCACGGCAGGGGGCGGCGAGCGGCCAGAGTGGCTTCTCTACGAAGGGCAGGTGGTGGCGGTGCTCGCGTGAAAGGGCGATGAGGGTGCCGAAGACGTGGTAGTGCTGGTAGGCAGCGGCGGCGACGCAGAGGACGCACGTCAGGCGAAGAGCTGCGCGCGACAGTGTTGCCAATGGGGACTGCGACGGCGCAGGGGAGGAGGACATGGCGGCCTCCGGCTCCGAGGCGCTGGTGCGGAGACGGGTGCAAAGGAGATCGGGAGATAACGTTTGTATCGGCGTCAGGCGGCGCGTGAAGCACCAGAGCGGCGAGCCGCACGCTAAGGTTGGAGAGGCGGTCATCACGCGGCAGCCAGACGGAGAGAGGGAGAGAGAAAGAGAGAAAGAAGGGGAAGGGAGCGGGCCGGCCGCACTCAGAAGATATGAGTTCGAGCCTGCTCTCTCTCTCTCTCTGTGTGTGTGTGTGTGAGTCCCCTTTGCAGAGACAGCAGACTCCCACTGGCCCTGCACAGGGACAACAACAGCAGCAGCCAAAGAAACAAACAACAACAACAACAAAAAAAAAGAAACAAGAAGAGGCGGAAACGTTGCAGAGGTGGGGTGGTCTGGAGAGGAGGAGGAAGGATGGAGGGTGGTGGTGGTGGTGGAGCTGCCGATGTCTACGTGGCGCTCCGACGCACAAACACACTTCTACACGATCCGCTGGCGTCTCCTCCTCTCTCCTTCACTGCTGCCTCGGGGTGCTTCAACACGCACGCACACACACGACACACACACGCACACACCTCGCAGGAGGGGGGGGGGAAGGTCGGGGATGACGAGACGAAGAGATACAGAGCTGCACTGCAGCAAAGGGCAAAAAAAAAAAGGAAGAAGAAAAAGAGCGGCGCGCGAGTGGGGGAGAGGAGGAGCGTGCAGACAGACACAGACACAGACACAGACACGCACACACGCGCGGCTCCACACCGGTAAGTGTGACAAAAGGAGGGAAGCGAGTCGCCAGTGCGTGTGTGCGAGCGCGTCCGTGCCTACACGGTGAGAGTAGACGCCGGCTCGGTCGTGGTCTCAAACGATCTGGAAGAGACAGACGGAAGCGTGTGTGTGTGTGTGTGTGTGTTCGTGTGTTCGTGCTTGTGCGCTTGTGTGCTTGTGACAGAGAGAAGGCGGACAAGGGGGTGAGGAGCAGTACAGCAATGCCGGAGCGGAGAGGCACGGGATGGCGAGAGAGAGGCCCAGCAGCAGGTGCATACTGCCGTGGATGCGGGGTGCTTTCGACTCTTGTGTGTGTGTGTGTGTGTGTGTGTGTGTCTATCTGTACGTCTTCATGTGTATGCGTGGTTGTGTGAGTATGTGTGTCTGTGTCGTCAAAGCACTCGTCCTGACCGACTGCGACAGCGCACCCGGCGATGGACTGTGAGTGCGTGCAAAGACACTTCGTTCCAGCACGGCCACCGCACCACCACCGCCACAACCCACCGTTGCCAGCAGTCGCGCGCATCGGCCGAGGTGGTAGTGGTGGTGGTGGAGGCAGAGCAGTTGGGGAAGAGGGGCTCTCCGCCAGGGTCACGTGACATCAGAGCAGATGGGGGGAGTAGAGGAGGCCCTCGTAGGGGTCCACCTCTGTCGCGACCCACCGCACAAACCGTGGCGGCGCTGCGGACGGGGTGAGGACCCACGGCGGCTGCGGCTCCTCCACCGCCGTCCACGGCTGTGATTGCGGCGGCGCCACGTACACCGGCGGGGGCGGTGGCGCGGAGAGAGGGGCGATGGTGCGCTCGCTGGTGTGCAGTGTCCGTGACGGCTGCCGCGAGGGACCACCGCCGTGTGCACCTCGTGGGGCGTTGGCGTAGGCAGCGCTGAACACAGATGCGAGAGAGTTGTCTGTCGCGTGTGCGAGGGAGGCTGCCACACCGGCGTCGCCAGCCTTCGCCTGTTGATGTTGCCGCCGCCAGAGAGAGCGCTGCTCTGACCTCTCTTCCGCCCAGCACAGGAACAGGAGCAGCTCCTCGTTCACCTGCTCGCTGGGCAGCAGCCGCGACGCGTACTGCGCTGAGACGATGTCGCGGTGCTTCCGCACGAGAGGATGTGCGCCGTCTGGCCGCCCTTCGACCGTCGATGTAGCCCCGGTGGGGGCCGCTGCGTCCTCGACGGCGGAGACCGTGTGTGAGACAACAGAGGCCTCGCCTGCATCGGACTCCGGCGGTGCCTCCTCCCGTTCGCTGCCGCTGTCGTCACTGGTGTCGCTGCCGCTGCTGAGCTCGATGAGCATCTCGTGCGCGTCTTGCGCGACCGCGATCGCGTTCGTTGGTGGCTCTACGGACAGCCCACGCGTTGGTTGGTCCACCGCGACACCGTTCGGCGGCGCTGCGGGGCTCTCGTCCTCCCTGTCTTCGTCGTCGTCGTCGTCGTCCGCGAAGAGTTGCCGATGCACGCGGGGTGACGACACGGCACCGCCACCGGCACTGGTCTCGCGTGCCGCGCCCTCCGCACGTACGTGGCCGAGAGCGATCCGGCGCGGCACCGGCTGCGACGGCGGCAGAGGCGGCGGTGAGGAGAGCGTGTCGCGGGTGGCTGAGGTGGCGGGGCAAGCCGCATGCGCCGTCGCAGCGTCTGTCTCGCTCGACAGGGTTGCTGGAGCACGAGCGGCGACGGGGGAGCGACTCATCCACGTTGATAACAGGAGAGACGTCACCGCCGCAGAGGCGGTTGGCGAGTCTGCGTCAGCGTCGTGCTCGCTCGTCGTGGTACCATCGCGTCTGCTGCTCGTGAGGCCAGGCCGCGTCCGGCCACCACTGCCGCTGGTCGCGTGCGCGGGTGCGAGACCGCCGCCGAGCTTCGAGCTGGTGGGAGTGGAGGAGGGAGGGGGCGCGGCCTCACATGCGGCAGACGGCGCCGCGAGGCCCTCGCACGCGTCGCGGCCGAGTATGTCTCTGTCGCTGTCTCCGTCCGCCTCGTCGTCAGCAGCGCTGCTGCGGCGGCCGCTGCCGTCGCTGATGCAGCTCGAGTCGGCGTCACCAACACTATCATCGCCGTTCATCGCGCTCAGCCGCCACTCCGCATAGCACGCCGCCGCGCGCACCACGAGCTCATCCGGCGTGTAGGACAAGAGGCCGCCGTCGGCCTTCTCCCCCTCCACCACAACGTCGGCGGCGTGGACAGCGGGAGACCTCAGCGGTGGCGGCACTGCAGTGCTCGCCGTGACGAGTGACGCGGGTGACGACGACGATGTCGCGCGCTGCGAGCGCGAGCGCGAGTGCGGAGCAGGAGTAGGAGGAGACGCGCGCCGCTCGGCCCCTGGTGGACTTGGTGTGAGAGAGAGGTGAAGCCGATAGGCGGAGGAGGCGATCACGGCTTCTCGTGCTGTGCGCTGTATGGCAGAGGCGGCGGAGGCCGTTGTGCTCCGCGTACCCTGCGACAGCAGTCGGCGCGCCGGCACAGCCGCAGGCGTGGGAGCCACCGAGCTCGGCACAGGCATGTCGAGGTCACCGTCCATGTCGCAGCGTCGCTGCGGCTGCCGCCTGTCCTTGACCTCCGCCTCGGACTCCTCGGCGGTGGCCATGAGTGCACGCCAGTAGGCTGCGTAGGTGAAGGCGGCACCGCCGGTCATGCACCCATCCATCCTAGCGTGTCTGCGTCTCTGTGCCGACAGAGAATGGGAAGGTAGCAGAGGGTGACGCTGACTCCAAGAAGAACGGAGAGAGGACGTCCGCGTGAGGATGGCGTGTGCTCAGCTCACGTGACGCACCACACGCACACGGAGCGACGGCGCCGAGGGCGGCGGCGTGGGAAAGGAAAAGGAAGAGAGAGAAGCAGGCGTTAGTCTCGGTGCGTCTACATGCGTGTATATAAGTGAGTGTATGTGCGTCTGTGTGTGTGTGTGTGTGTGTGTGCGTCTATGAATCTAAATGTGTGTGTGTGTGTGTGTATGTGTGTGTGTGTGTGTGAATAATAGGTTGTGCTTCTATGAGGTGGAAATGATGTTGTTCACCGTCTGTACGGTGCCGACTCCACGAATGCGCCTCAACAAACACTGCACTGCGTGTGTGTGTGTGTGTGTATGCCTGTGTCAAAGTGTGTAAAGGTGTTGGTGGTCAGCTGCAACGGTGGGAGAGAGAAAGAGAGACACAGCGTGATGGAGGGAGAGGTGAGGAGGTTCAGAGAGTGGGGAGGCGCACACTACCCAACACCCACACACACAGACACAGACAGTCACGCACACAGGAGTGTCCTACCGCCGTCTCTCGCTCTTGTGTGCACATTTCTCTCTGGGTCTGTGTGTGTGTGTGTGTGTGTGTGTGTGTGTGTGTGTGTGTTGTTGGAGGCAGGCGAGAAATAGCATCCGCAGCGCAGACGGCGGCGGTGTCTCAGTACAGGCGAGAGACGATCAAAGGAGACCAAAACACAAAACAAAACAAAGAGAGAGAGAGTAGAGGAAGATGGAGAGAAACATCACAGACGTCACACACACAATTTCACACACACACACAGGGAACAAGAGAGAGAGAGAGAGGGGTAGAGAGAAGGAGACAGGAGAGGCACGCAAGCACCACACACACACACACACACACACATATGCACACAAATGTGGTCGGCGACAAGAATGCGTGAAACCACTGTGTGTAGCTCTACAACCGCTACGGGCGCCGGAGTATCCTCCCCCCGCCGCCTCCCCGACACCTCTGCCATAAGACACACCGTCACCCACGTGTGTGTGTGTGTGTGTGTGTGTGTACGCGTGCGTGTGTGCGCGTGTGTTTGCGTGTTTGTATTTGTGGAGAGAGGGAGAAAAGAGAGAGAGAGAGGGTGAGAGAGGCGGTTCGACTGCGCTGCTTGACGAGACGGACGTCACCGTCGGTGTGTGTGTATGTGTGTGACGTGTAGGACACCAGCAGTACCTACAGAGAAACAACAAAGTCAAAAAAAAAAAAAAGAAGAAACAACGAAGGCAACGAGAGCAGCGCGCGCTACATGAAAAGCAAAAAGACCATCAACAAAAGAAGAAGCAACAACGACAAGACACTGAAAGCGAAGAGGAGCCGAAAGAAAGAGACAAACTGAACAAGACACGAAGTGAGGGAGAGAGAGACACACATAAAAAGTGAGTGTGTGTGTGTATGCGCTCGATCAGCGTGTGTGCTGACTCCCATCCCTGTCCCACACAGACACGCAGACACACAGACACGGAAAAAAAAAAAGAAAAAAACACACACACACTAAGAGCGAGGCAGAGTGTCTGTGTATGTGTGTATCTCTGCATGCATGTGTATCCCTGCGTATCTGCATGTGTTTGCCTGTGTGTGTGTGTGGGATCTGATTTGCAGTAGGAACTGGTTGCCGTCCAACTGCACAGGAGAGGAGGTGCGGAGGGGGGAGGGGAAGAGAGAGAGAAACAACACAACAACACACGCCGGCGGGCGGGCGGGCGGGCGGACGGCGGTGGAGAGAACAGCCAATCAACAACGTAACGAGAAAAAAAAAACATGGATGAAGAGTGGGAGAGAGACGCGGACGCACACACACACACACACACACACATACTCGCAGATGTGTTGCGTGGGTGCTTTCCTCCGTATCTCTTCTCTCCTCCTCCCCTCCCTCCCCCCCTGACCCACCTTCCCTCGTCCTTCTCTGCTCAACATACATGACACACCCACACTCTGTGTGTGTGCGTCTGTAGTTGCGAGGCGGTATCACGTATGTGGGCGGCGGCGGAGAGGGAGACAACACAAGAGAGGGAGAAGGAGAGAGACAGAGAGAGCCGCCCCACGGCATCACACCATCCTCATCGCCGCCGCCTGTCCGGCAACGATGTCCGCCATGAAGTTCGGCCCCGCACCGGCTGAGTTGGGCATGAGAACGAGGTGGTTTGCCTTTCCACCACCGACGCCCTTCATGGCGTCGAAGTACTGGTTCAGCAGCAGCAGGTTCATCACATCCTTCGCGTTCATGTTGGGCACGGTGCGGACGAAGGACTCGATGCTGCTCTTGAGGCCCTTCATGATGGCCTTGCGCTCCTCGGCCAGCCCGACACCAGACAGCCGCTTCTCCTCGTAGTCGGCCTCCGCCGCCTTCACTGCCAGAATCTTGTTCAGCTCCGACTCATGCTCAGCCGCGGTGCGGCGGTACGCGTTGATCTGAGTCTGCGAGATGGCCATCTTGACACTGGCGCTCGGCTCGATGCGGGTGAGCAGAGTGCTCTCGAGCGAGAAGCCGAACCCGCGCAGCTTCTCTGTGAGCTCGGAGCTCACCACCTTTTTGATATCGTCGGACATGAGGAAGAGCTCGTCCAGCGTGTACTTGGGCACCTCGCCGCGTACGATGCTGGAGGCGAAGCTGGCGATCTGCTCGGATGGGTTGGAGAAGCGGTAGAAGGCCGCCTCGGCATGCTCGCTGATGACCTTGTAGTGCAGCCGAGCTTCGATGTTCACCACCGCGTTGTCGCGTGTCTTTGTCTCGACGCGAACGGTGGAGATGGATACCTTGAGGGAGACGAGGCCGCGCAACGACTCCACACACGGCATGAGGCAGAAGCAGCCGGGGTCTAACGTGCGGTCGAACTTGCCGCAGTTCTCCAAAACACCAACCTCCGAGGTAGACACGCACCCGCAGCAGCAGCAGCAAGTCATTTTTTTTTTTCTGTTTATTTGTTTGTTTGTTTTTGTTCTTGTTGTGCGTGAAAGCAATAACGTGTGTGTGTGTGTGTGTGTGTGTGTGCGTTAGAGCGGAGCTTGGCAAGCAAATAACAAGAGAGAGAGAGAGAGCACGGGTAATGGTAGAGAAAGAAAAGAGAAGAGGAGAGGAGAGGAGAGGAGAGGAGAGGGGGCGAGAACAACGAATAGAAGAACTCTTTGCTTTCACAACGCAGAAGACGTGTGTGTGTGTGTGTGTGTACAGAACAGGATGACGCGGTGTGAGGGCAAAAAAAAAAAAAGAAGGACAAAACCACCACCCGTGCGGAGCCCGATGGCAAAGGAGTGAACACAACAACAACAAAAATGCAGAGGAGAAGCAGATGAAGAGAGAGAGAGAGTGAAGAGTGCGGCACGACATCATGCGCGGTGCGCGGGGGAGTGGAGAGTATCCATGTCAAGGAGGAGGAGTGGCGTGCCCATGCGACTGCGGTTCTCCTCCTCCTCCTCCTCCTGCTTCGCTTTGTCTTCGCAGTGCGTTTGTGCTCGCACAGGAGCACGTGGCGTGTGTCTTCGTCATTCTCTCTCCCTCCTCCTTTCACGGCAACACCGACGCTGCGAGAGAGGGCGAGTGAGCGGGCAAGCGAGTCTGGTGGAGAGAGTCAAGATACTAGAGCCAGACAAGACGGAAGATACACGACAACGACCACAGCAAAACAAACAAAAAAAAAAAGAAGATGAAAACCGCGTTGGCGCGCGCACACATACACACGCTCACATGCATGAGCCACAGAAGAGTAGATGACTGTGACGACGCAGTTCACCGGCTCACATGCAAAACAAACAAAAAAAACACACACACGCTCATTTGCATCACCTGGTCACGTCTTCTGCAATCATGTGTCCTACATGTGTGCGTGTGTCTGTATGTACACAGGTTTTTCTTCTTTTTGTTTTTGCGCGAGTGCATCTGTTTGCGCTGCTGTGCGTCTGTGTGTGTATGTCTGTCTCTGACAGTCAGTCCGTGTCTGTGTAACGTAGAGGAGTTCTCAGAGCTGCGATCTTCCACAGCAGACGGTGTTGAGAGCCAATTGTGTAGTGGGCGCAATCACCGATGCACGACACAACACCAACTCCACCTCGGCGTCACATGCCCAAGAGAAGGAGTGACACACGCACACACACACACACGCAGACGCACGCACACACAAGCGCATATACGGAGTGAAACGAAAAAAAAAAAAAAAAAGAAGACGACGTCGAGTGGCGGCGCGTCAGCGCAATCGAAGACAGCTATGAACGCGCGGGGGTTGTGAAAGAAACGAAAGAAAGAAAGAAAGCAGTACAGTCAACAATAGGAGACACACACACACACTGAGACACACACGCGCACACGACGCCGACACAGACACAGACGCGCGTAGGCGGACCTGTAGCGTCTCTCTACGACAGGAGCAGGTCTGCGCGAAGGTGGAGGAGGGGAAAGGAGGGCAGCGCTGTCTGAGGTGGACGTGTGATTTGGGTAGAGCACAAGCAACAACAACAACAACGACGGGAAGCAAGGAGAGTAGAAGACAACAGAGCGGAACAGCAAAGAAACAACACAAATAAAACAAAAAAAAAAAGAAGAAACACAACAAGCCACAAAGGAATGGGGTGGTGCTACAGCGATGGAGCTGAAAGAAGTAGAAAGCCAGATAACTCATGCATACAGACGCATGGATGCACATCCCATCACATCCCATCACATCCCATCACGTCACACACACACACACACACACACACAGACGTACGAGCACGCGTAGCAGCTGACGACTATACTCCGAGAAGAAGAAAAACAAACAAACAAACAAACTGAGAGAAAAAAAAAAAAGAAAAGGGAGGAGTATGCAGCAGCACCGCCATACTCGATAGTGTTGAAGTAGCATGCGCGTCATCAAGAAACGTAGCACATCTCGCTCTCTGCGCGCACGTGTGTATGTGTGTGCGTGCATGTACGACACACGCTTCAGCGCATAGATTGTGTGACGCCCTGGCGAAGCTGAGCCGCCACTCTCTCCAGCCCACCGTTCGACTCGAGCATCATCACGCTGGAGCGGCTGTTGCCGGCGATCGCCTCCAGTGTGTCGTAGTACTGGTTCATGAGCAGCATCGTCGTCGCGTCGTCTGCCGTCAAGTCGCGCACCTCATCCTGAACGTCTCCGATGGACTGCATGAGCCCAGCCACGATGGCCTTGCGGCTCTCTGCCAAGCCCTCGCCGGAGAGCCGGCGTGCCTCGCAGCGCGCCTCGGCGGCCCGCACACGCTTCAGCTTCTCCGTCTCCGCGGCATCGACGGAGGCGACGCGCAGCCTCTGGAACTTCTGCACATCGTTCATCGCCTGCGTGATCTCCGTTCCAGGGTCGATGTCGGCGATGAGAGCGGAGACGATTTCAATGCCGTAGGTGTTGATCACGGCGTCCACCTCGTCCTTCAGCTGCTGGGAGATGGTGCCGCGCTCCACGTAGAGCGCCTCCAGCTTGTAGAGCGGGACCTTTGCTCGGATGGAGTTGAGCACGTAGTCGCGCATGCACTCCACGGACGAGTCGCACGAGTAGTACACCTCTGCCACCTTATCGGGGGCGACCTGGTACTGGATGATCAGCGACAAGATCACGAACACGTTGTCCTTCGTCTTGGACTGGACCTTCAGCTCGTACTCCTGCAGACGCAGCGTGATGTTGCGCACGAGGTAGCTGCCGCACCAGAGGCAGTGAATGCCTGGGTCCGCGGTGTGCGAGTAGCGCCCGCACGTCTCCACGATGCCCACCTCGGACTGAGAGACGGAGGGACAAGAGCCCATGATGACGGAGCCTCAGGGGGTACGAGTGTGTGTATGTGTGTGTCCGGCTTTGCTGTGGCGGTGTGGTGGCGCGTCGGTGCGTGTGTTCCGATGAGAGCAGGTGTGTAGCGTGTTGGGTGTCGCTGAATGGAGAGAGAGACAGAAGGAAAGGGAGCTGGCGACCCATCAGCGTATGTGTGTGTGTGTGTGTGTGTGTGTGCAACGGGGAAAGAGGAGAGCGAGATGACGGAGCGAGAGAGAGAGCGGCGGACGAGAGGAGGACGCTCATGCACCGCTGCCGGAGCCGGTGAAGTGGACGTGGCGTATTGGGGGAAAAAAAAAGAAAAGAAAATGAAGAGCGGCGATGGCATCTCTCCATGCCACGTCACGCCCCTCACCCCTTCAACTTTACACACGCTGAGAGAGTAGCGCAGATCCACGGAGAAGGTGGAGGAGACAGAGAGAGAGAGGGATAGACAGACCACACACAAACACACACACACACACACACAAACACACACAAACACACACACACACCTCTTCTTTTCTCTTTCACTTTCTCTAACTCTGTCGGCGCTCGCTGGAAACACCGTCACTCCACTTCTCTCGCTCGCAGCTGTGCTGTGCTCTCTCGTGCCCGCACGCGTGCCGGGCGAGTGCAGATCGGCGTCCTCCAGACGTGAGTGGAACTGCCAAGACGAGCGCGACGCAGGGGAGGAGGAGGAGGAGACCGCAGCGCAGGTGGACTGCAGCGGTGACAGACTCACCACTCTTTCTCTCTCTCTCCTCAGCCCTCCGCTCCCACACACAACGTGTCTCACACTGACAGTGCACACACACAGAGAGAGAGAGAGATGTCGTGCTGTCATCATCTGCTGATCAGGAACACCGACAGCGTTTCTTGTAGAGTGGTGGTGGTGTTGGTGGCGGGCGGGGAAGAGGCGGACGCACACGAATGAGAGAGAGAGCGCCACACACGCGCCGCTACGTCCGCTTGCGTGACACCCACTGTCCGTCCTCCATGACCAGTTCGTACTCCTCGTCGTCCTCCACCTCGTCCGCCGCAGCTGCGACTGCCGATGATGTTGCGGCGGTCGCGAGTGTTGGCTCCGGCCCCACCGCTGATGGGTCGTAGCCGGCGCTGCTGAGTGGCTGTTGCTGCTGCTGTTGTTGCTGTTGTTGCCCCTGCACGTTCCCGGCGGTGTCGACGTGGTCCTGGAAGTGGATTCCACTCGCCTGTCCCGCGTAGTCGCCGTAGTACTGGTAGTAGTCTGCCTCGCTCCACTGCTGCTGCTGCTGTTGTTGCACGTCGTCTGCGCCGCCGCCGCCGCCCCACGCGCCGCCGACCGCCTCGCTGTTTCGCATCCAATGGCGGTAGGACTCGAGGAGGTACTGGTAGTACTGGTGATAGGCGTGGTGGGAGTGGAGGAAGTCAAAGAACGGGTTGTGTCGTGTGCGTGTGCGCACCTTGTCTTGGTATCGCGCGCCATCGCAGGAGGCAACGACGTACTTGGCCACGTACTGAATGATCTCATCCTGCTTCGTTGTGATGCCGGGTGGCACGTGGTCGTCAACCACCGCCGCCGCCCCAGCAGCCACGCTCGAGTCCGCCATGGACAGGCTCGGGCACACACACGTGTGTGTATGTGTGTGTGTGTGTGTTCTTGTGTGGTGCTGCCGCACGCTGTGGCGCTGCACTGTGCAGCGTGTCGTCAGGATGTGCGACGCAGCGCCGTTGAAGAGAAAGAGGGGAAAGCGAAAGGAAGAAAAAAAAAAGCGGAGCAGGCAGATGCAGAGAGACAGTGTGTGTGTGTGCGTGCATGTGTGTGTGAATGATGTGTTCACAGGTTCGATTGTTTACGTGCGTGGTGCGGAGGCGGCGGCAGGAGGGGAGGTTGCACCTGCGAGAGCCGCGCGAAGTGACCGCCACAGAGGGAGGAGCAAACAAAAAGAAAGAGAGAGAGAGAGAGCCAGAAAGACAAGATGCTCGCCGTGCGGTTGTTGTACGTGTTGGCGGTGGCAGCAGCAACAGCTCGACACCTGCGCCTTCCTTTCCGATGGTGTGAAGAGCGGAAGCTGAGAATTACACTGTGTGTGTGTTGCGTGTTGTGTGTCCGCACATCGCGTCACTCAGTCTTACCGAACTTGAGTGAGCGGACTACGCACACACACACACACACAAACAAGTAAAAAAAAAAAAAAACAGCAGACCATAACTCGCATCTCCTCCCAACCGCCACGTACACGTGCACATCAGCCGTCTCCGCCGTCCTCGCGTCGTCACTGGTGGCTCACGTGTTTCTCTCCATTCCGGTGTTCACGGTCGTCGTGTAGCAGTTGTAGCACATGCGGTAGTCCCAGTTGTCATCCTTCACCGCCACGAGGGCGCTGCGCACCGGGTAGCCGCACCGGTAGCACACAAAGGTCTCCCGCTTGCCACCCATCTGGTAGAGCTGCAAGGCACCACGCGGGGCCCAGGCATACATGGCCTTGTCGGCGCGCTCCTTGCGGCGTCCAGTGGGAGAGCGGACGAAGGTGAAGTCCTCGCTGGGCCGCGTGCGGGCGTCGCCGGGGAGGTGGGCATAGCGCTGATGCTCGAGCTGATGCGTCGGCGAGCCGGTCTGCAGCGCCGGGGCCACACGCCGGTGCAGCTGGTGATGTCCGAGGGGGAAGCTGAAGGTCTTGCGTTTGTAGAACTGCGGACCGGTCAGGTGCCGCTGCCGAATGCTCTTGGCGGCTGTACGGCGGAGCAGGAAGGTCCCCACGCCACCCTTGATGCCGCCCATGGTCACAGACACAGAGAGAGAGAGAGCGTGTGTGTTTGTGTGTGTGTGTATGTATCACCTACCCTGCACCCACTCCATCAATCCATCATGGCGGCCGATACGACACGCAAGTGCGTCCGCCCAGCACAACCGAGAAAAGTGAAAGGAAGAGAGACAGAGCAGCGTAGGTGGAGGAGACACAGTGGTGATGGGAAGACACGGTGGCCGGAGACGTTCGATCGTAGCGCTTCACCTCTCGCGCTGCACAGGTGTGTCTCTGTGTGCGGGAGTGCATCTCGTGACGGCGAAGGCGCACGGGTGCCGTGGAGATGCACATGTCTTTCGCTGCTCTCTTTTTTGTTCTCCTTCTTCGTGGTGCACTGCTTCTGCCCTCGGCTGACGGACGCGAACACACACACACACACACACACACACACACATACACACACGTGGACAGTGGCGCTGCATTGAGGGGCGAAACAACAACAACAACAACAACAACAACAACTTGGGTCGTCTGTGGTGTCGTCGCACGTCAGCACTCGAAGACACGACGGATCTGGTCCACCCCCATCGCCTGTTGTGTGACCGGGCACGTGTGCTGCTCCTGCACGTGTCCCTGCAGGCACGGATAGCAGCCGACGATGCCGCTGACGAGGCAGACGGCGGTGTTGGTGACGTGCTTGTGGCACACGGGACACTCGCCCGGCTTGGGAAGGCAGCTGCGGTCTTCAGGCAGCGGCACATCGCTGCCCAGCACCGGTGGTGGGGGGATGGGCAGCCCCTCCTCCCGGATCGCACGCGGCGACGACGCGCTGTCGGCGTTGCGGGTGAAGTCAAGAAGTCGGAAGCCGCAGAAGACAAGAAGAAGCACGACACGTGCGACGAGCAGCGCGCGCCGTGCGCGTGGGCTGCTGGTGAGGGAGTCCTCCGCCGTACTCCGGCGCAGCGCGATGCCGAAGACGCGGTGCAGCGGCGATGTGTAGGGCGTCAGCTCCAGTACAAAGCTGATCATGTAGAGGAGGCGCGATCCCTGCTTCACAACGTGGTAGACGGGGTAGACGTAGCGGGCGAGGTAGCGCAGGAGGGCAGCGCGGTAGGGGTGTCGGTAGGCGTACGCGTCACGCATGCTGACGGCGTCCACCGAGGCGTCCGTGTTGCGCACGTACCACTGCTCCGCCTTCCGCTCCAGGTAGGGCTTCAGCGTCACGAGGAAGAGCGAGAGGATCTTGCGGTGGCGGCTGAGAGGCTTGAAGCGCAGGTACCCGTACGGGGCGTGTTCGGCCTTGAGCAGATCAGCCGTGTTCAGCTGCGCCAGCGCCGCGTCCTCAGCCGCGCCGTGCACGGTCGCTAGAGCATCTGAAGCGATCGCGTCCGCCGGCAGCGCGCCGATCGGCGTCTCCGGCGATGCGACAAGGGCGGGTGCGCCCGTGTGTGGGCGCAGCTGCGAGGAGGCGCCGTCGTTGATGAAGCTCATGGCTCGCTCTTCCGGCGTCGTCACCGGCGCCGGTCCCAGCAGCAGCCAGCGAAGGTATCGCCCCCGCGCACCACTCCGCAGCAGCCCGCCCAGTCCTGACGGCGACGGTGCGCAGGCGAGCGGGCCGTCCAGCTCGGCGCGTCGGAGGGCGAAGATCATCTCGGCGAAGGTCGTGTCTGCGTGCTCGAGCAGGAGGCGCTCCATCATGCCGGATAGGACGAGGTAGATCTCATCGCTCCACGGCAGCAGTCCGGCCGCCCGATCACTCTTCTCCGCGAGCAGCGTGTGAGCGAACTGGAAGGCGGTGTGGAGCGAGTTGCTAATGCTCGTCGTGAACTGCACCTCCACCACCGTCGGCAGCGGTGAGGAGGTGTTGATCTGGGAGAGAAGATGACTCTCGAACATGGACGCGGGTGCGCGGCTGCCGCAGCGCGTGTGTGGCGGAGAGGGGGGGGGGAGAAGAGAAGAGGAGGTGTGCGACGTGTCGCTCGCAAAGCGTATGTGTGTTCACGTCAACGTTTGTGTGTTTGTGTGCGTGCGTGTGTGTGTGTATAGGGGTGTGCTTCTGGCGGTGCTTTTTTCAAGCGAGAAAGAGAGAGAGAGCGTGTTTTTTTATTTTGTTTATTTTTTTCTTGTAGGAGAGGGAGCATGCACGTGTGCTTCAGCATCGGTGGCGTCGGACAGAGCGCTGCTGAGGGCCGACAGGGGACAGCGACGTCAGGTGGGACACCACGCTCCATTCACACACGCGCCTCCCCCAGCCCGCCTCCCCCCCCCTCTCTCCATCGACGCGATGTCCCGTGAGCGGCTCGGACAGCGCGCAGCATCCTCACCACAGGGAGAGAAGGAGAGAGAGAGAGACGGAGGAGGACGGGCCGTGCCACGGCGTTGCTATCTTGTGCAAATGACGGGACCATGCTTCTCCATCTCCTCCACTTGCTCCACCACCACAGGCAGATGAACACCGCCGTGCAACTCGTCCAGTCACGAGCAACTCGAGAGAAGCAAAGAAAAAAAAAAAAAAACAGACAACACCGGCAAAAAAAAAAAACTAACCAACCACACACACACACACACACACACACACACACACATACGCACATATCACGATCTCTCGTTCTCTTGCCTTCTCTCCCAGCGTGTGTGTGGATGTGTGGATGTGTGTGTGTGTGTGCCTGGCAGCGCGTATGAACAGTGTCTGTCGGAAGCGGTGCGTGAGAGGAAGACGATAACACGAAGAAGGGAAAAGAGAGAGAGAGACGAGTCGTCGTGTGTGTGTGCGTGTGTGTGTGTGTCGATGTGTGTGTGTCGATGTGTGTGTGTCGATGTGTGTGTGTCGATGTGTGTGTGTGCGTGTGTGTGTGTGTCGATGTGTGTGTGTCGATGTGTGTGTGTCGATGTGTGTACGTGCGGAGGTGGAGGAGGAGGAGATGCAGAACAGCGTACTCTGCATGCATCTTCGTTGCCGTCTCCTCTGACCACCTCCCGCTTCTCGCCTTCTTCCACAATCCACAGCAGGTGGCGCACCATGACGAAGGAGACGAGAGAAGGAGCGAGTGTGTGGGCTCGGTAGCAGTGCTGCTGGTGATGACGGTGGTGGTGGTACTGGTGGGTAGACGCTGGTGTGGAGACACACACGTCGCCGCGGTCTCCCCCACCACCACCACCACGGCGGCTTCCTCTTCTTCCCCGCTACGCCGTCTCTCTCTCTCTCTCACTCTCACTCCTTCACAAAGCGAGAGCCTCCGGAGATGAGCGAGGAAGCACAATCATGAAACACAAGAGCAAAAAAAAAAAAGAAAGAGGATGAGAAGGTGCCACAGCGTCCATGTGAAAAACCCGATGGAGGTACATGTCTGTGTTCTGTGTGTGTGTGTGTGTCTGTGTGTACACTGAAGTTGCGGAGGAGGTGCAAGAGAGATTGTGTGGGTGGGTGGGTGTGTCGACTGCCCCTCCCCTCCCCTCCCCCCTCTCTCCCTGCATCAGAGATGGACGTAGTCCTCTGCGCCAGGGAGCCAACCAAAAACAGAGCGCAGCTGCTGATGCGCCCCGCCACTGCCGCACAGGTCGTGTAGCACCTGACTCCTCCACCACTCCCGCAGCCGCACCGCAATGACGGATGGACTCGTCAGCGCATCTGCTGCTGCTGCCGCTGCTGGTGCATCCGTGCCGTCGCCGCTGCTGTAGGCGGACGTCGTCGTGGCGAGAGAGGCCAGCGCGGTGCAGCTGCAGCGCATGGCGAGCTGTACCGCAACCCGCCGCGTGCGTGCGACGCCGCCTCCGTCGGCCGTTGCCGCCGGTCGCTGCAGCTGCGCAGTTGATACCGCGAGTCGGCTGCAGCTGTCGACGTCGCCGGTGCCACAGCCGCGCGCATCGCCGTTCGGCCCCACGTCGATGTCCAGCGATGCGTAGGCGTTCGCCAGAAGGGCCAGACCATCCGCCACGGACGGATGCAGCACGCCGAGATGGCGCTTGGCGAAGTGCGTGCCCTCCTTGAGTTCCCGCGCGGCGGCCGGCTCATCCTTGTCCTCGCAGAGCAGCACCGCGCCGCGGAGGAGGCGGAAGAGGATGGTGTTGTGCGGCGTCCACGCCGCGCCGCGCCCTTCGTAGTGGTGGAGGAGCACGTCCATCATGCGCTGCAGCACATCGGCCGCGCGATGTTGTTGCGTGCGAGGCACGGGCCGCACCTCTGCAAGTGCGGTGCAGTGGCCGACCACGATGGACGGCCCAAGCTGCAGGCGCGGCGCTGCCGCTGCTGCTGCACCACCGGCGCTGACGCCCCCGTTCTTCTTCTCCACCTTCACGACGGGGCTGCGACGACCGCCGCCACCGCCGCCGCCGTCTTCCTCCTCGTCCTCCTCCTCCTCTTCGCGCTTCACTGCGAGTGGTGTGACTCGAGCGGCGGCGGTGGCGGGCTCCAGCTGAATGCGTTGCATTTCTGTGGGCAGCATGGCGTGCCGGCTGCGCAGCGTCGGCGTGCTCGTCGGTGTGGTCGTCACGCTGTCCAGCCGCGCCACGCGGCGCTGCTGGTCCTCCACAGTTGTGTTGAGCGTGGTGGTCGCGTGTGACGGCGACGGGAGCGGCATCACCTGCGGCGACTGCGACGTGGATCGCATCCCGGGCGACCGCGGCACGACCGTCAGCGGCGCCGGCGCAGCAGCACTGCACGGGCGCGGCCACGCAACCTCGTCCCCGGCGAGGACAAACTGAAACACGGCCCACGCCTTGAGAAGGTAGAGCAGGAGGGAGAGGGAGGGCGGGGTGTGCAGAGCCGCCGCGGCGGCGGCGCGCTCGGCGGCGAGCAAGTGCAAGTACGGGAGCCCGACATCCTGCGCCACCGTCGCCTCCTCCTCTGGAAGGATGGAGAACCGCGCCGCCTCGCCGTCGCCACTGCTGTGGCGGTTCACGTGAGCGGCAGCCACGCGAGTCTCCGCCGACGGCCATCCTTGCGCGAGCGCGCACAGAGCACCGGTGCGGGTCGCGCTCGAGCGCCCGTACGCACCAGCGGCGTCTCCATCGCCGCTGCTAACAGAACTGCTGCTGCTGCTGTTGTTGCCCTCTAGACTTCCGTCTCGCTGCTTCTCTGTGGCAGACGCCGCCGGCGGCTCGGGAAGGCGGCGCAGACTCGCACACGTCGCCACACACGCCAGCAGCATGTGCATCTCGGGCAGCAGCGCCACTCGCACTTGGCGATGAAACACACGAGCGAACTGCTGGCCCTCACGCAGGTAGTGCACGGCGCGGCCCAGCGACAGCTGCGTGAGGTGGTGGCGCGCCATGGTGAGCAGCGCCGCCGCCTTCATCTGCACCAGAAATCGGAGCTGCGCCGGCGCCGGACAGTGCAGGCGATCCAACAACGCTCGCCGCCGTTCGTGCAGAACAGCGTCGTCGCTGTCGCCGTGACGCGCACCGGGAGAAGAGGAAGAGGAGGAAGAGGGGATGCCCCACGTGTGGCTGGAGAGCTGCAGCATCTCCGCGTCCACGGCGAAGAGGAACCGAGCCATGACCTTCTCCGCGTTCTGCAGCCCAATACGCACGATAGGCACGAGGGGTGCCGCCGCAGCAGCCGCACCCCGCGCCTCAGTCGCGCCGTGAGTCGCCGTTGTCGTTGTCGTTGCCGTCGTCGCTGCGGCGTGCATGAGGGCTGTTGCCAGCTCCACGTTGAGCTGCAGGACACGGCGGACACCGGGAAGCACCCAACTCCACGAGTACGGCGGCGCCAGGCACGAGCGAGGGCGCCACGCCTCCACCTCCTCCTCCTCCGACGACGAGGACGGTGATGAGGATGACGAGCGGCGCCGCTTACGTTGCTGTGTCTGCTCCCGTGGCTTCTCCCCCTCCTCGTCTTCGTCCTTTGGCTGCGGCGGAGGCGGCGCGTCCGCGTTGGGCACGGCGCTGCTCATCTCCCGCTGAAGGCGGAGTGCGAGGGGGTAGTTGTCGCAGAAGCCCATCTCCGTCAAGCACCAGAGCAGCACCGCCTCGTGCGCCGCGTCGCCGGCGGCCCCAGGAACTGCATCGGCGCTCGCACGCCACGGGTGTCGTGGACTGTCGACGAGGCGTGTCGGCGGCGGGGTGGGACATCCGTTCGGCTTGTGGGCCGCGCTGCCACCGTCGCCGCCCCCGCTGAGTGGCTTCGACCTCGACTGCTGCTGCGTCTCCCGCCACGGCGGCGTCGGCGGCGGCGGCGCGAGTGTCGTGAGCCGTCTGCCAAACAGAAAGGCGTTCACCTTCACGTGCTCCACAGCGCGGCGCACCGCGTCGCCGGTGATGGCGCCAACGTTTGGCACGGAGGCATCACTCGACGCGTCGACCTGCTGTTGTTGCTGCTGTGGCGGGAGGTGGCGGTCGCTGCAGAACGCGTGGTAGCCGGGGTCCTTGTGGTAGCGGCGCAGGAACGCTGTCTCGACATCCTCCATCGTCTCGTTGCTGCTGTCGCCGTCACCGTCGCTGCGGCGGGCACGCTCGCCACGGGCCATGAAGGCGACGGCCGACATTGCAGCGTCTGGCGTGGACTGCGTCGACGACGGCGTTGTCGCGGTCCCCAGCGTGGTGGCCGACTGCTGGCAGAGGAAGTGGACGTGGCTGAGGCAGTGGTACACACCCAGCACCTCCGCCGCGAGTCCCAAGTGAAAGCTCTCCACGTAGCAGGGCGACTCCTCGACGGCTGCACCGCTGCTGCTGTACCGGAGGGCAGAGAGGCAGTGGGGGTTGAGTTGACGGCGAACAGACCGCAGCACGTCGCAGCGCTGCGACGGCGTCATGGAGGACGCAGCCGTGCATGCGTCCTCGCCGGCCGCCTCCGCCTCGATCCAGCGGACCACAGTCATGTAGCCATGCGACACACTGTGCAGTCGCTCCAGGCTCTCGTGGTGGCGGCGGAGGTGGAGGCGCAGGTCGCCGGTGTGCACGGGCGGTGCGGCGCCGGGGTGGCGCAGAGCCAGCGGCAGCGGCGTCTGGAGCGACCCGCCGGCGTGCACGACTGCGTAGTGCATCCGGCACTCCTCCACCTGAACGAGAGCGGCGCAGGCGCGCCCCTCCCCCTCGATGAGCTGCTCCATCAGCGCGTGGAACTGGGACGGACAGGGAAGGGCAGGCGCCGCGGCGCACGACGGCGCCGTCACCCAGCGTTGCTGCAAGTCCTCCCACAGCAGCCGCACCGACCGCGCGCGTGCGGCGGCGCTGAACTGCAGGGCGATCCACTGCCGCGCCTCCGCGAGGCACTGCAGCGCGCGCGCGTACTGCGCTCGTCGGTGGCAGACAGCGGCCTGCAGCACGTGTGCCCGCACAACCAGCGACACCGAGATCATGATCGTCTCGCTGGCTGGGCCGAAGGAGAGCTGAGGTACGGCTGACCGGCCGTCACGATGTCCATCGTCTCGGCCGCCGCATACCTCTCCCGGCGCGTGCATCGCCTGGTCTCCGTCGCCGATGGCGTCATCATCGTCCTTGTCGTCGGCGATCGGCCACGCCAGCGTGAAGGGACCGGTTGGCCACGTCAGTGCCGTGACGACGGCGTGGCTCAAGAAGCACATGCTTGCTGCCCGTGACTGCAGCCCCCCGTTCCACCCCAGCGCATCTGCAGCGACTGCTCCTGCTGCTGTGGTAGTGGTGGTGGTGGTGGAAGCCGCCGATGAGCGGCGCACTTCCATGGCGTCTTGCAGCACCTCCTCGAGAGAGTAGGACGCTGACCCGCGTCTGCCGCCGTTCGCGGCGACCGCCGTATCAGACGACGACGACGCTGCCGTCGTCGTCGACGTCAGAGACGACACGGCAAAGATCGGTGCGAGCACCTGCTCTGCGAGCTCCGCTGCTTCAAGTCCTGCAACGCGGCTGAGCAGGCGCGGCGGCGGCGCCGGCGCGGCGCCTGCGGTGGTGGCCGGAGGCGCTGGTGCATCGGTGAGGAGAAGGAGCTCTGCGGCGCGCAGACGTGTGACGAGCTCCTCGGCCTTCCACTCCGCATCGAAGGCATGCGTGTGCAGAGGAAGCACCGCTTTGGGTGTCTCAGCGGCGGCGTCGCCACCGGCTGTCGTGCCGCCCATCACGCGCCGCAGCGCCAGCGGCGGTTGTGTGAGAACATGGTAGAGGAGCAGGAAGGCGTGAAAGGGCTTGTCCTCCTGCGCGGCGAGTCCCTCCGCGAGACCCCACACGCGGAGGAGGAGGTCACGGCCCTCTTCCATGAGCAGCAGCGCCAGCGCCACCTCTGTTCTTCGCCCATCAAAGGAGGGAGCGCTGCGCTACGCACAGATCAGCCCGTCCGTCTGTCTCCCTCTGTGTGTGCGTGCGTGTGCGTCTGTGACTGTATGTTTGTGTCTGTGACTGTATGTGTGTGTGTGTGTGTACGTGTGGATCTTCCTCTCCTCAATGAGAGATGCGGGAGCTGTGACGTGGCGCGTGTGGAGGGAAAGACACAGAGAGGCGGGAGAGGCGAGACAGCAGTGTATGAAAGGGAGAAGCAAAAGAAAAATAATAATAAAAACAGAGCTGGCGCTCCAGACGAGGCGAGTTCTGGGGAAGAAGGTGAGAGCATGCCACTGTTATGGGACACATGTCTGTGTCTGCGTCTGTGACTGTGTGTGATGGGAGATGTGAGCCCACACACCCACACACAGACACACAGACACACTGAGAGAGAGAGAGACAGAGACGCGTACGTTATCTGTACGTGTATGTGTCTCTCTCTCTCTCTGATGCACTTCTATTCAGTCTGTCCACAGCTTTTGAGGGGAGGAGGGGAGGAGGAGGACGGAGTCAGTTGCTTTAAGCACCGTGAAACAGAGGAAGACACAAACCCACACACACATACGCACGCACACCAGCCTAAACACATGGACGCACAGCTCATGCGCCGCCGCAGATGGCGGGGGGAGGGGGGGGGGATGCGGGCGGCGCATGACAAAGACTCTCAAGGGGAGGGGAGAAAGGAAGGGGAGCGCGGACAGTGATGATGAGCTGCCGGGACACTCTCTCAAAGTGAAGTTCCTCCGTTTCTACTTTTTTCTTTTGTAGCTCTGCTACGCATGTGTGTGTGTGAGTGTGTCTCTCTCTTGCTGTGTGCATGGGTACATACATGTGAAAAGACACAACGCGATCACGAGAGAGATGCGGTGCGAGGAACGCCATTCGGCGACGAGCACACGCAAACACACATACACACACATGCACACACACACACACACACACACAAAGATGCACACACTTGCGTACACACACACACACACACAGACAGATGTAAACGAACTTGACTGATACCTTCCTCCGCCGCTCTCTCTTCTTTGACATCGCTGGGACATCAGCAGAGATGAGAGACGATACCAACAACAATGAGGAAGAAAAAAAAAAAAAAACAGAGAGACAGAGAAGACACACACACACACACACACACACACACGCACACTCGCGGTCGTGAAGAATGTGTAGAACCCTCCCTCGTTCTTCTTCCATCCAATTACCGTCTTCCACCGACATACACTCGAGAATGTGGAGCGCGGGGAGAGGAAGGAGGAGGAGGAAGGGGAAGAGACAGCACTCAAAGAGAGAGAGAGAGAGAGTGGTGGTGGCGGTGGTGGCAGTGGTCCATGTGTGTGTGTGTGTGTGTGGGACGACGACAACGCCGACGGCAGCGGGCACGGCCCTGGTAGGGTGAAATGTGTGAAGTAAAGCAACAGACGCACATCTCAAAAGAAAACAAACAAACAATCAAACAAACAAAAAAAGAAGAACAGGAGAAAGACAACTCAAAACGTAATCAACACAAACACACGCTCATACACACACACAAACACACACGCATGTACACATGCACATACATGCAAATACACCTGCATACACACACGCACACACAAGTACACGGAGGTAAGGCAGAGGGAAGAGGAGGAGGAGGAGGAAGAGGAGCTGCGAGGGAAGTGGAATAAAAAAGAGGACAAAACGCACACACAGTGCAACCTCACCTGCGACTCTCTCTGTCTGTCTCTCTCTCTCTCTCACCCACTTGCGCGTGTGCGTGTGCGTTTGTTTATCGTCCGTGTATCCTCCCGCCTCCCTCCTCCGTCGTCGATCGCAGAGAGGAGACATGATGCAAAAAGGGGGAGCGAGAGAGAAAGGGAGAGAGAGAGAGGCGAGTGGGGAGAGGACACGAGCGAAGCAGATGCCATCATGCGAGCGCAACTGCGGGGACAAGATACAAAAAAACAAAAAAAAAAAGAAATGTGCCACAGTACACAGAACCTACACACACACACAAAAAAAAAAAAAAAACAAGGGAGCACACCGAGAGAACTGAATTCACCTCCTCTCCTCCCCGCACGTTCACATGCTTTCACACACACACACACACACATTCACACATACAGACAGGCGTGCACATATACACACGATGAGGGGATCTTCTTCCACGATTCAAGCAACCACAAACAAAAACAAACAAACAAACAAACAAACAAAAAAAAAAAAACAGGGAAAGGTACTGGCGTGTACGAGAAAGACTAGCTGTGCGGTGTGGGAGGAAGTTGAAACGGAGGAGACGACGGTGGGGCGGCGGCGGCGGCGGCACAGAGTGTACCATCTCTCCGCGTCGCTGCCCTAGTCAACTTTCCGGTGCGGTGGTGGACACCGCGTCGTCGCCGGACACCGACGCTACAGCCTCACATGTGCTACTGGCGGCCGCGTCGACGTCGTTCGAGCGTTGCTGCTCCGCGTAGCGCACCTTGATGCGCTTGCCATCCACCTCTCGTCCATTGAGCTCCTTGATGGCACGCTCGGTACTCGCGCCGTCGCAGTAGTAGATGAACCCGTATCCCTTGCTCCGCGGCACGCCGCTCGCTGTCGTCGTCGGCGTTGTCGTCGTCGTCGCTGCAGTTGGCGCGGTGGACTCGGCACCGGCGCTGCTTCCCACACCTGCGGCTGGAGCACCGCTGCTCAGTAGCGGGGCTGGTGTGCCGTCGTCGGCCGGCGCGAGGGAGGCAGGGGGCTTGCGGTGGCGGAGGTCGAAGATGATGTGGCTCTCCTCTTCCATCAGCTCACCGTAGGGTCGGAAGAGGTCTCTGAACTGCTCGTTCGTCAAGCGCTGCGGCAGGTAGTTCACGATGAGCTGGCGCTTCGTCGTGTCGATCTCCACCGGGTCCTCGGCGTAGGAGGTGCCCTGCATCACTGGCACCGTCGTGACCGGACCCCCCATCTTGGCTTTGCCGCCGCTGACGCCGCTCGCCTCGGTCGAGAACACCGCCGTGCCTTTGCCCTTCATCGACGGCGACGGCGCCGCCGCCGCCACGCCGGTGGCACTCGCGTGCTCTCGCTCCCCCTTCACACCGCTGCTGCCGCTGCTGCAGAGGTCCGGCGGGGTCCGGCGCTCGCGCGCGAGCTCGCCGCCGCCGCTGTGGGTGACAGGTGTGGGCATGTGGTTGAGGTGCGCGAGGTGCTGCGGCGACAGCGCCGACGGGCTCGGCTGGAGAGCCGTGAACGCCGGCATGAGGGGGCTGGACGCGTACGTGGCGGACGGCGCCGAGGACGGGTGTCCCGCGGGCAGCAGCACATATGTGGTCTGTTGCAGGTGTTGCGGCGGTGGCTGCAGCTGGGGAGGATAGTGATGGTGCATCGGTGGCTGGTGAACGAGATAGACGCTCTGTGCCCCCACGGAGCTGTGGGGGGACGCGGCGTTGGCGGTGGCGGCGGCGAGGGAGAGAGGCATGAGGCTGTCGGAGCTCACATACGTCAGCTGCCCGGTCTGATCCTGGGCGGTGTGGAGGAAGGCACCGTGTGGACCGCCGGCGGCGACCATGAGTGGTCCCATGGGTGGAAGGGGGAGCTGCTGCTGCTGCTGCTGCTGCTGCTGCTGCTGCTGATGCTGCTGCTGCTGCTGAGTGTAGTGGTAGTAGTGGTTTGGGTTCGCATAGACGGCGTGCTGGTAAGGCGGTGTAGTGGTCGCGTCGCTGCTCATTGGAGTCGCGACCGCCATGGCCTGGTACACCACACCGGGGGCGTGGCCTGATGCAAGCATCGCCGTGGCCGTTGGGGCGGCGGTGGTGTGAGGGCGAGTGGCGAGGGAGGCAGCCGTGATCTCGTACGGCACTCTGCCGCCACTACCACCACCACCACCAGCGTCGATGTTGATGCAACTGGCGTTGTTGCTTCGCTCTTGATGGACAGAGGAGAGCGCGGAGGAGGGGCACGCACTACCGTGAAAGAGCTGCTGCTGCTGCTGGTGCGCGTGCTGAGAGTAGGGGGGAGGCGGCGGCGGCGGAGGCGGGGGAGCGTGCACGGCATCGCTGACGTTCACGGCGACGCCGAGGGACTGTGTGCTGTGCCACGGCTGAGGTAGAGCTGCGATGGTGTTCAGTGGTGGTGGAGGGCCGTAGAACACTGACCCCGCCGCCGGTGCAGTCGCCTGGGCCGGGCCTACCATGGAGTACGGCATCACCACATAGGGGTACTGCACCGGCTGCTGTTGGTCAGGGGCGATGCCCATGGATGTTGCGGGTACGCTGTGCGGCGTGTAAATATGTGGGAGCATGTGCACCCACCAGCGGCAGCAGCGGGCAGGGGAGGAGGGAGTGGGGGGGGGGGGGGGGGGAGAGTGACGATGATGTCGGCAAGAGAGAAAGAGAGAAGCAAAGGGAGGGAAGTGACGCACAAAAGCACACGCAGACACACGCAGTCAACAACAGTTAAAAAAAACACACACACACACACAACACCAACAACGACACACACACACACAAAAAAAAAAATGGAGAAGAGAAGGGAGGGAGGAAAGGAAGTAGTGAACACGTGTAGACAGGAGATGGGTGATCAAAAAACAGCTTCACCGAACACTGTGAGAAAAAAAAAAAAGAAAAAACGCTTACGCTCGCACGTGTGTGTGTGAACCGACAAATGGAGGGAGGGAGAGGTAGAGAGAGAGAGAGGAGACCCACAGCGTTATACAAAGAAACGCGATGCGCTGCCGCTGCTAGGGACTCAACTACCACGTCTACTGCCGCTGCCTCCACTATGACAGACGCGAGGACTGACACGCACGCTCCAATATACACACACACGCACTGTCAGACAGATAAACAGACACACCGCAAAGGTCAAAAAAAAAAGGGGGAAAAAAAGATGAGAAAGCGATTCAGCAACACAACTGTCGAGCTGCGCGGTAATGAGAGAGGGGGAGAGGGAGAGTTTGTGTTTCGGTGTGAGGGAGGGACGTGCGTGCGCGCACAGGGAGTGAGGCTGCCGATCGAAGCGTCAGTGACAACGCAAAGAAGAAGAGGTGAAGAAGAGGTGAAGTCTCTGTGTGTGTGTGTGTCTGTGTGAGCACCGGACCGTAGGCAGTGTACACAAACGGAGATACACACGCACAGAAGAGACAGACAGACAGACAGACAGACAGACAGAAAAAAAAAAAGGAAAAAAAAAGCAAGTTAAGCCACACAAAGGAAAGAGAGACGCAGAGCCGCCGCCTCTCAAAACAAACACAGGATCAAAAAGGGGTACGATCACGCGCACGGGTTCGGGTGAGTGGACCACACACTCCTGCCACAGGAGCGAGCGCACAGGTACACGTCGAACAGAGCGAGTTTTCGAGAAAAGGCGAAAAAAAAAAAGAGAGAAAAAGAGATGGACAAACAGTGTCAAAAAAAAAAAAAAAAGAATCAGAAATACACAAATGCACACACACGCACACAAACACACTCACAGACACAGCCGGAGAGAACCGTAGATACTGGTGAGAGGCAGTAGTAGTAGAAGGAGTTTGTGTGTAGAAGTCACGCAAACTACAAAACAACAACAACAACAACAAGTCAACCTACGTACGTCCAAAACGGAGAAAGGAGAAGAAAGAGGAGAGAAGTAAAACCCTTCACAAACAAAAGGGTGATTGCCTTTTTTTTTGTTGTTGTTAGATGCAGACGAACGTGCTTCGGACTCAGAGATGCGCAGCTCAACACAATCTACAAGATACACCTCACCATCACCAGCACAACAAGAGAAGCAAAAGAAAGGGGGGAAAGAAAAAAAAAAAAAAGTAAACAAGAACACACACACACAAAAAAAAAAAAAGGGAAACCTTCACAGCGGTGAGAAACGGTGGAGATGAAAGAGATAAAAGAGAGAGATGAGTGTAGGAGAGAGAGAGAGAGGAGTGGTGCAGCGGTAAAGAAGAGAAACAAAAGAAACAAAGAAAGGGTGAAGGAGGAGGGGGTGTTGTCTACAGGCGGCGCAGAACTCTCGACGGAGGCGTCAGCGACGCCGCTGCTCCGATGTCTCGCCTCCTCCTTGTCTGCCGTTTGCAACTTCTTTGAGCACAAACACACACACGCACACACACACACGAACCGCTGGCAAGCTCCGGTGTTCTCTGGTAAAAAAAAAAAAACCTTCTCGCCTTCTCGCACAGACACACACACACACACGAACAAGCGTACAGATGAGAAGGAAGAGCGAAAAAAATAAAAACAAAAACAACAACAAGAACGACAACGACAGCACCACCGACACCGACGAACAAAAAACAAAACGAGAAACAAACAGGAACAGGTCTGGGGGAGAGAAAGTCAAAGAGACGAAGACAAGCGCACCCCACAGAGCCGGTGTTTTTTTTTTTTCTTACGCTAAAAGAAAAAAGAAAAACAAAAAAGATGGGAGAAGATGAGGAGAAAAGACAGAAAAAATGTAAAGTAACCCAGTCAGGTGTGCTGAAGGGATATGGGTGGGTGTGTGGGGGAGGGGACGGAGCCTATCACGGCGACGGTGCACAGGGTCGGGGCTGAGAGAGAGAGAGAGGGAGGAAGGGAGGAACAAACACAAGGTGGTGGTGACGGAGAGAGAGAGAGAAAGAGATGGAGGAAGATGGGAAGTGAAAACACACGGAAAAAAAACGAGAGAGCGAGTCCTGTCGTTGAGTGTGTCTCTCTGTTTGTGTGCGGGGTGTGTGTGTGTGTGTGTGAGAGGGGGGAGGGAGGAGAGAGCTAGAGGAGGAGGAAGGGGGGGGGGGACAGATGCTGCTGGTGCGCAGATCCTCACACTCGATAGAGGGTCAGCTCTCAGGATTACTCTCCTTCCACAGCAGTCGCCGGGAGCGCACACACACGTGCAGACACACACACACACACACACACTAACACACTCACAGAGAAGAAGAAAAAAAAGAAGAAAAAATGAAGGACCTTCTTAAAGTGATAAAAGAATGTTCAGTTTCGGAGTAGGTGTCGCTACAGTTGTGTGCTTGTTCTTTTTTTTCTTCTTTTTTTTTTTGTGTCTACACAGCCTTCAATTCTCCTTTTCTTTTTTTTTTTCTTTGATTTGCTTTCTTGAAACGTGGTTTTCTTTTGATGCGTGCGTGTGTCTGTGCGTCACAGCACTGTTTTTTTCTTTTCTTTTTTTTCAACAACGGTGCGGTCACGCTGTTCCTCTCTGCGTATTTTTTTTTTTTTCTCTCTCCCTCTCTCTCTCTCTCGCTTGGTCGCTCGTGAAGCTTCTTGTCTAAGAAGACTCGTGCGAGAAGGAGAAGAGAGAGAAGAGAGAAGAGAGGAACGGCGTAAGCGGAGCGAGGGGAACAAACAACAACAAAAAAAAAAGGAAAGAGAACGTCGCTGAGGAGAGTCGTGCCACAAGTACAATCACACGCAGGGGGGGGGGGGGGAAGATCCCACAGATAAACACACACACACACACACGCGTGCGCAGTCTTCCCTATCGCTCAAGAGCAAAAAGAAAAAAAAACTCAAAGAAACAAAAGTACAAGAAAAAAAAAAGCACAACTGCGACTAGCGGCGATCGCTGGGAAGCGAAGTGCAGCGGCGGACACACACGCTGCCGGCGACGTGTGTGTGTGTGTGAGTGCGTACCTGTGAGCGCTTCAGCGAGAGAGGGAGAGAGAATCAAGGTTGTGATTCTCTTTCTTTTGTGTGTGTGTGTTTTGAGAGAGGGAAGGAGGAAGCCTATTTCTGCGTTGAACAGGTTATGTCACAGCCGCCGCTTCTTCTTTTTTTTTTTTTTTCCTATATGGGGGGAGAGGGAAGTGTGACAGATGGCGAAATGAAGACTTCCGTGGTACGTGGTACGTGGTACGTGGTACCTGTGTGTGTGTGTGTGTGTGTGTGTGTGTGTGTGTCGCAAGAAAGTGATTGTGGCGAAGTAAAAAAGGTGGACAGCCCCAAGACGGATCTCAGGAGAAAGTAATCACGCGCGTGTGTGTCGAGTGTGTGTGTTGTGGGTGTGTTGCAGGTGTGTAGTGAGGAAGATGGGGGACGAGTCAGGGTGCGGCACTTGCATACGAACAACAAAAGCAACAAAACACAAACAAACAAACAAACAAACAAAAACCCAGAAAAAGTACCACAGTGCCAGTGGACAAACAGTGTGCACGCTCTTTGTGTTTGCTTTGACGTACGTGTGTGCTTGTGTGCGTGTGTGAAGTGTGTGTGGTATGCCTCTGCGTTCGGAGCAAGAAGGGGTGGGGGAGGGGAGTATGCTGCGGTGATCTGCACCGTAGGATGGCCACGAGAAGGACGTAACCAAGTGCCACAGGGCGCACAGACACACACACTCGCACACTCGCACACTTACACACACTTACACACACACACACACACACACAGACACACACACACAGACCCACACAAGGTCACAGACGAGCGTGACACGAGTGGTACCAATTCTGCAAAGGAGACACTCTCTCCTCTCCCCTCCTCTTCGAGCTCGCACACACACACACACACACACACGCACACACACACACAGACAGTCGAAAACAAACAAACAAACAAACAAAAAAAAAAAGAGAGCGAGCAATAAAAAAAAAAAAAGGAAACAGAAACGTGCAGGATTCAGCAGAAACTGCGTCGTCCTACAAACGAAAAAAAAAAAAAATGGAAAACACCAAACAAAAAAAACAAGAAAAGACCTGAAGAAGATCAGAGCGAGAAAGAGGGCAACGGAAGACAGAAGAAAAAAAAAAAAAAACAGAAGAAGAAGAAGAGAGGCAGAGAAAGACAGATGAGAGGAGATGAAGCGACTGTACAGAAGCTCAGCCACTATCCCTCTTTGCGCACAGCTTCTCGCTCGCTCTCTCTCTCTCCCTCTCTCGCTCTCTCTCGCTTTCTCTCTCTCTCTCTGGGTGTGAGTGTGAGTGTGTCTGTCTGTCGGCTGTACTTGTTTGTGATGAAGTGGGTGGAGCTGCACAAACACGCACACACACACACACCGCCGGGGTCGTGTAACACCTCGCTGGAAGAGGATGTAGAGCGAGGCTCTGCAATTGATGCGACCAGCGCGGCGGCGGGCTGTGTGTGAACACCTCCTACCACGCTAGATGCACAAAAGACACACACACAGATACACACACACACACAAAGAAAGAGAGAGAAAGAGAGAGCGGGAGTGTACTGGATCGAAGAGTGAGGAGGCGAGTCGATCCAGAGAGGCGTTGGGAAAGCAAAGCGAGTAAGAGAAAAAAAAAAAAAAAAGAAGGAGGGGACGGCAGAATCAGTATCACAACAACAACAGCAACGACGGCAGACGAAACAGAAAAAAAAAAAAAGAAGACGACCCGCACGCGCAAGAAAAAGAAAAAAAAAACCGCAGAAGAGCTAAAAAAAAAAAAAAAAGAGGCGAGAATCGAAGTGAAGGGACGGGAGAGAGAGAGAGACAGAGGAAAAAAAAAAAAACAAATGAACACACACGCACGCACACGCACACGCACACAGACCGTCACGAAGAGATCACCTGGACTCGCAGAGGCGAAAGATGGAGTGCGCACAAACACGAGAGGAGAGGAGAGGGAGGGGAGAGAGAGAGGAGGGGGTAGGGTGAAGGGGAGGAGGAGGTGGAGGAGGAGGAGGATGTGTGTGTGAGTCCTGTACGTCTGTCTGTCTGCCTGTGTGTGTCTGTGTGTGTGATTCCCCGGAGTGCTGGAAGAGGAGGCGGCGGCGGCGACGTGAGGTGCGTGAGAGATGTGGAAACAAAAGAGCGACAGAGAGAGAGAGAGAGAGACGGAGGAGGGGGGAGGGAGGGGGAGAAGACAGAAAGGAGAGCACAGTGTTCGCTGCTGCCTGTTGAGGTAGGTGGTGATGGTGGTGATGATGGTGGTGCTTACTGGCGCTCTCTGTGATCAACCCTTCTGTGCGTTGGCGGTGATGTGTTGTGGTGTGTTGCGAGATGATGCAAAGTGGGGTAGAGTGGGGGGAAGGCGTGAGCACGGACGGCAGTGAGAGACATGCGAGAGAAAGAGAGAGAGGGACGAGAGCGCAGCTGCTGCGTATCGGTGCCTCTCGCGCAGCTTCTCTTTTCACCCAGTGTACACTGAGCACGACGGACATGCTGCATCTGTTGTTGTTTTGTGTGGTGGTACTGCTCACACGCTTGTCTTGCTTCTTGCTGACACACGCACACACACACGCAAATGGACGCCACCACGCGTGAGCCTACACGAAAGGGCTAGAAGTAACGATGAGGCCGGAAGCCCGCTGTCGCCACGTCCTGCTGCCACAGCGAGCGAGACTTGCGCTTCCACCCGAAGCCCTTCTGGTCGAGGCGCTCCTGCATGAGCTGCATGTGCGGGCCACGCACACCACTGCTGCGAGTCGCGGCACTCCAGCTGTGTCCCATGGGCTTCAGCATCTGCAGTGGAAGCCACCGTTGATGCTGCGCTGCCGACGCGCCGCGGCGCACACTACTTCTGTGCGACGCTGCGTAGGGGTGAGGAGGGAAGCCCACAACCTCTTCTGCGAACGTAGCGGTCGCCGCCGCTGCTGACGCTGCCACGTCTGCGCTCTGCTGATCGACTGGACGTGTAATGATGGACAGCGCAGACGGCGAGGGGTGTGCTGGTGCGCCGCGCAGGTGCGCCGTCCGCGCCCTTTCCTCGTCTACGTCACCCCCGTCCGACGTCGAGGCGTCATCGTAGCGGCGCTCGACGCGCACGCGGTGCGCTGCCGCGTACTGGCTGCGGCGGGCGAGAGGCAGCGGGTGCTGGAGTGGTACGTGCACCTTTGCGCAGAGGTCTGCGTCGCGCAGACGGCGGAGACAGTCCTCTGTGCGAATGCGAACGGCCTCTGTCCGCGCACGCACGCCGATGTTCACTGGGAAGAGCCGCATCGCGAGAACGTTGTTGGTGTCGTGTGCAGCGTAGGGCAGAGAGGAGTTGTGGTGCCGCTCCGGGTGATGGTGCTCGCTGAAGAAGGCGCCCAGGTCGAACCCACCGCCGTGCTCGCTGTCCTGCGCGTCCGGCGCGCCGGCATCAGCGCCGATCTGCCGCTGCACAGCCATGTTCACGTTGCCGTAGCCGTGCACGTCGCGTGGGAGCTGCATCTCCAGCCCCAGGTCGTGCCGCTCCCGGTCGAGCGAGGGCGGAGGTAGGTTCTCGCTTTGTATCCTGTGAAGCTCAAAGGGCTTCTGCACAAGGTGCTGCACACGCGCACCACCGTACAGCATCTCGCATGCCGCAGCGCGTCGGATGGCGTAGGGGAGGAGTGGTCGGGGGCGGTGCGGCGGCGAGGACGCCGCGGCCGCTGCGCGCCTCGCCGGCGCACAAACGTTACGCTTCAGCATGAGACACACACAAACCTCTCTCTCTCTCTCTCTCTCCGCCTCGGCACAAAAGCAAAACACAGTGAGTGAGTACGTGTGCGCGGGTGCGTGACTTCCTTCAGGGCGGGACGGTACGTCAGCCACCACCACGTCCAGGGTGGGGTGCAGCGCGCTGCCGGCGCACTCGCCAGATGTGAATCGAGGAGAGGGAGGGGAGAAGAGGACGATGCAGCAGCAGCGGGTCACTGGAGAGAGAGACAGAGACAGAGACAGAGAGACACGAGCCTGTGCGCTCTCCTTCCAAGTGTGTGTGTGTGTGTGTGTAGCCGGCAGGATGGTGATAGAAGTGATTCAGGTGGAGACAGAGAGAGAGAGAGACAGAGAGATGGGCAGCCGAGGCAGGCATGGACAGCATTTTGCGGGGACTCGCCACACAGTCACACACAGTCTCACACTGTCGGACGTCGACGTGCACCGCTCCGCAGCATGATGGACAGCTTAGAAGATCGCACTCGCGCAGGAGAAGCGCGCAAGAGACAGAGAGAGGGGACTGACGAAGGAGGAGGAGGAGGAGATCCACATGAAAAAGAAAACACACACACACACACACACACACGCAGAGACGTCCGATCTTTTCACACACACACTCAGAGCACACGCGCGCTCTAGACGCGGCTCAAGAAGATCAGCGTCGACAGCGTCTCACGTGGCGTAACCCACATCACAGAGGTGGTCGCCGCCGCGTCCCCCACCAGGTCGACACCGTCCGCGGCGTGTTGGTGCTCGCTGCTGTGACCCTCCTCCACCTCTTCTTCTCCCAACATCGCGTCGCCTTCCGCCGCCACGGTCGCATGCACGGCGGCCAAGCACGCGCTGTCCAGGGAGCCGCGGCGCGCCGACAGCACACGCGGAGACGCCGCGCTGGCACGGCGACTCCCGCCGTTCGACACCGGTGCGGCGAGCTCCTGAGAGCCGCGCTGGGCGCCGTCTCTGTCTATACACGGCTTCGCCGTCGCAGACGGCACCCCAGTCGTACGCGCGTGCGAGGCGGTGCCGCTGCTCTTGCGCACACGTGGTGAAGCGGCCGCAGGACAGCTGCTTTTCTGTTTGGGCTGCGTCCGCCGCCGCTGCTGCTGCTGTTGTGTTGGTGGGCTCTGAAGTCTCTCTATCGCGGTTCTCCAGAAGCGAGCGACTCTGTCGTCGTGCGTCACCACCGCCGCCTCCGCCGCCTCGACGTGCGCGTCGAAGGTAATGTGTAGCGGGCGGCGAAGAAGTGCGCGCATCGGTGCCTCGCTCAGCGCCACGCAGCCAAGCACGACGCACCGAGTCGCCGTCACCAGCGCCTCTCGCAGCAGATGCGTGAGTATGTGCGCGTGGAAGGGCACGTGAGGTGCGCTGACGCCGCCGCCGCGACCGCCGTGGAGGGCGGCCATCACGTCACTGAGCGCCGCCAGCGACTCCTGCACCGCGGCCTCCGCGCCGGGGCGCTCGTCGCCGGCGTCTCCCGTCCTGCTCAGCCGCGCCAGCCCGGCGAGGTCGGCGACGACGAGGCGACTCGTGACCGACTTGACGATGCGCTGACGCAGGTAGTCGTGCTGAGCGCTCGCCTCGGCCTCCTCCATCTCTGCAGCGGAGGTGATGCTGCCGTCGTGGCGGTCGGCCATCGCCGCGTCAGCCGCCGGCGCGTCCTGGCTGCCCCACACCTGCTGCGTGAGCGTGAGGGTGTAGATCACGTGCGAGCCGCCCGACACGGCGTGCGGCGCCGCGAGACGCCGCTCGTGGTTCTCCAACCCCCGCCGCACGAGGTCGAGTCCTGCGTCGAGGGTGTTGAAGGTGATGGCGGCGACGCCAGCGAGCTCCGCGTTGCCCTCCTTGGTCGAGGTACAGGCGCACTCGGGTGAGACGTAGGCGTGGCCAGCGACTCTGCGGTGCGCCGTCCGCGCCGTCGACGGCAGAGTGTCTGTGACGCCTCGCCGTCGTCCTGCCTCGCCGCCGGTGCGCTGTGGTGCGCCGGCCGACGGCGATGTGGCAGTGGTGACTTCCAGTTCTTCGTACACAGGCATCTTCACCCTCGGCGCGAGCAGGTCGAACACGCGGTCGCCGTCGACGGCGACCATCGTGCACCGCAGGTCGTAGACGGGTGCCGCGTGCAGTTGTCCTCCACCGCCAGCGCGCCGCCCCGCCGCCGCCACCGCAGCGAGGAGGTCCGTGTCGTGGCGGGAGGCGTAGAGGCTGCGCAGCAGCAGCTCCTCTCCGACTGCCGTCTCGTGCAGCTGCTCAAGAATGGCGTGGATGGCGCGCGGCACGAGCCCGGCAGCGTCGGGCAACACACACACGCCGCCATCGCGGCCGCTGCCGCAGTCGCCGAAGAGTGTGTAGGTCTTGCCACTCCCGGACGCCCCGTAGGCGAGGACGGTGCCGGACTCGCCACCTCGCACCATGCGCGCCGCCAGCGGGGCCACGTGTTCGTCGTAGAGCGCGCGCTGCTGCGCCGCGGCAGCAAGTCGAAGCGCCAACCCCGATGAGGCGGTCGCGGCCGCCGCTGTTGCCGCCACGGTCGCGACCGACTGCGGCAGTGGCGGGCCAACAACACACACGTCGGCCATCGACACCGTCTGGGTCAGCGCACCACAGCCGCCATCGTCGCTGTCGGCAGCAGCAGCAGCAGCAGCAACGGGGGTCCACACCTGCAGCCGTGCCTCCTCGTCGTCCCACTGGAGAAGCACGTCCGCAGTCACGCCCACCATCGCGTCCCCCACCGCCACTGGTGGGATGGGGCGAATGCGCACGAGACGGTGCAGCCGCTGCGTCAGCTGCGCGCGTCGTGGAGGATGTGCCGTGGCGCGGCCGTGGACGGCACCGTCCCCGCGTGGCGCAGCGCCGGACCGCCGCGCAGGTTGAGGCAGCACTGGTGGCCACGTCGTTGCGGCAGCGACATCCAGACTCCTCAGCTTCCGCATCAGCAGAGCATTCTCCCGACGGAGCAGCCGGTTGTGGTGGATGTAGCCCATCTGCTTCAGCAGCGCACGTGCCTCGTCCGCGGTCAGGTCGTGGAGGGACGGAACGTCGGTCGGCAGCGGCGCCGTCACAGTCGAGTCCCCGCCAACGCACGACAGGCCGCAGACGTCGGCGACCGCGGTGGAGGTGAGAGAGAGCGGCACCGCTGCGGCGGGGCTGGACTCCTGCACCGCATCTGGCGCCAACCCCACGTGTGCGTCCTTCGCGTCGGATTGCTGCTGTGCTAGCGGTTGTGGGCGAGGCGAGGGTGGCGCTGCGTCCACGGTCGGTGACTCCTGCGCTGCAACAGCGATGTCCTCGCCAGCTGGGTGGTGTGCCGCGTGCACTGCATCCTCCGTCGCGGCCGGACACGGGAGAGGCTGTGCGGTGCAGCTGCGCCGTGGCGCGTCGCTGGCGAGGGAGACGAACTCACTCGTTGGCGCCGCACCGACTGGGCTGGGAGAGCGAGCGCCGTCGTCGCACTGCGACTGCGGCGGTGCGGACCGTCGGCCCATGTGAGCTGCGCAGACGTTCAGCTGCAGGAGTGCAGTGCAGTGGGACTCGTGCACTGCGCGGAGCTCCTGCTGGGTGTGCTCCAGCGCCCCGCGCAGGCAGGTGATGCGCGACGTGGCGGTGTGCGACTGCGCCAGCAGGCGTTGCACGCTCCTCTCGAGGTGCTGGACGAGCGACGCGAGCTCCATCTCGCGCTCCGTCGGCGCCGCCGCAGTGTCCGGCAGCGGCATCTCCTGCGGAGAGGGCGGAGGGGAGAGAGGTGCGTCTGTTGGCGACTGCGCCCACGAGGCGGTCGCGGCGGGGTGGAGCGCGGCGGTCGGTGCCGCGGGGCAGATCAAAAGCACTGAGTCACTGTGCTGCTGCTGCTGCTTCTTCTTCTTCTTCTTCTTGCCCTTTCCACTTGCCGCCGCGTTGGCGTCCTCGTTCCCACCGGCGTGTGTGCTCTTCTTCTTCTTTGTCTTCCTCGGCGCGGTGTCTGCGGAGGACGACGCCGCCGGTGGATGCTGCTGCTGCTGCTGCTGCGTTCGTCGTCGGCTCTGCTGCTGTTGCTGCTGCTGTTGCTGTTGCTCGCTTGAGGCTGGCGTCTTGGTGTGAGACGGCGCCGCGCCGCTTCCCGGTGGTGCGGCCAGCGTGGCAACGGCGGCGGACGCTGTACCGCCATTCGCGGTTGTCACGGCGGCGGTGGGTCGCTCGCGTGCCGTCATGATCTCGCGCTGGCGCTGCGCACGATCCAGGTGCGCATTGAAGCGCTCGCGCGCCGTGGACGGCGCCCCCACCCTCGTCGTCGGTGACCCGGCCACGGCGGCCACGACGCGGCTCTGCGCGGACACGATGGTGGTCGTTGTCGCGAGAACATTGCGGTGCACCGCGGCACCTGCGGGGCGTTGTTGCGCGGCGGTGGCGGTTGTGATGGAGCGGTGTGAGGCGGCGTCCTGGTTGGTGTGGTGGTCTGCGCTGTCGCAGAACTCGATCGAGAACTCAGAGCGCGGCGTCGCGGACGTCGGCGGCTGTCGCGCCCCCGACTCAGTCGCGTGCTCCGTAGCGAAGCTGACGGTGTCGCTCTCCGTGGGCGAGTCGGAGGCGGCGGTGTTCATGAAGAAGATGGTGCTGTCTTCGTTCTCGCTGCTGCGGGTGTCGTGGCCGCCGTTGCTGTCGGTGGACTCCACGTGGAACACCTGCGAGGTGAGCGTGGTGGCGACGGAGCGACCAGATAGCGCAACCGCGGCGCTCGCAGCGGAGCGGGGCGGCACCTCTGCCGCTTGCGACGGCGCGCTCAGCGTGATATCAGGGACGACGGCAACGACGCTGGACGGCGGTAGCGGCTGTGACGTGCCGTCTCCCCGACGGCCCTCCCACGCCACACTGCGCCGGCGCACGATCCGCAGAGGGGCGGTGCTGCGCAGCAGGAGGCTCGCCACGGTGACGGAGCCGTTGTTCAGCGGGTCACGACCGTTGAAGATGTCAAACTCACCCAACTCCACCGCGACCAGGTTGGCCGAGGCGGAGTCGCGGCGTCCCTGCCGCTGCGGTGGTGGGGCACCGCTCAGCGGCAGCACGAGGTACTCGTACGCAGCGGTGGCGCCGTGGCCGAACTGCGGGGTGACGGTGCGTGTCTGCCGTCGTGGCACACCGGCGACGCTCCGGCGCAGCGCGCTGGCGCCGCCGCTCGCGATCAGCTCGTGGTCGTGAGCCTGCTGCTCCAGCGAGACGGCCGCCACCATCTGCATCAGGTTGTTGAGTGTTAAGACGTCGCAGTTCGCCGTGTCGAGAATGAAGTTGTAGCACTTGCGCGCGTCCTCATCGACGACGGCGAGGTTTGCCTTGCTGATGGACGCCATCGTGCACCCCAAAAGGCGTCAAACCACCTCAATGCGAATACACACGTTAACACACACACACAGAGACACACAGACACAGAGACAGACAGACACACAAGTGGAGCGACCCACTGCAACTACAATCAGCAGGAGAGGAGCACGAGGAGGAAGAGAGGAGGGATGGGGAGAGATGAGACGCTAGCGAACACAAACCGATACAGACAAACAACAAACAAACAAACAAACAAACAAACAAACGAAGAACCACCACAACGGCAAATGATGACGTCACAGATGAAAGCACCGAGAGAGAGAGAGAGAGAGAGATCACAAGCGGCAATGCGACGAAGTCGATTTTCTTTTTTTTTTTTCGCTTTTTTTTTTTTTTTCCGGAAGGCGCTGCCGGTGTAGAAAGCACAGTACCTCTGCTTGTGTGTGTGTACGTGTGTATGTGTGTGTGTCTCCTTCTCTTTCTCTGTGTATTGGTGTGATGATGATGGGGCGTGGGGGAGGGAGGCAATCAGAGTTGAGCCAGTGCACAAGAAAAAAAAAAAAAAACACTGACACACTCACTCACACACACACTCACACACACACGCGCAAACGAAACCTCGAAAGGAAAGAAACGCCGCTGCGCCGACACACTCACGTAAAGAGGAGACCAGCGGCAAGACCGATTGCAGAGTCGAGAGAGAGAGAGATATACAGACAGAGGGAGATGCGAGCAGACACACACATACACAAACAACAACAACAACAACAACAACAAAAAAAAAACAGAATCAACAACCACAACAGGGATCGTAGCAACCGGTATCAAATCGAGAAATGAAGAAAAAGAGCTGCAGAAGCAACAAGGACTGATTCAGGCACGTGAACGGTGCAACTGTGCGGTTGCGTCTGTGAGGAGTGCCGAGCTGCGTCGTGCGGATGATGGTACCGTCCACCTCACCGTCAGTCACCGTGCGCGCGACACAGACAGCAAAAAAAAAAAAAGAAAATGTGCGTGTGGGAGAGAGGTAACAAACAAACAAACAAACAAAAAAAAAAACACAAGACCTTGCAGAGGTCGCCTCCACTTGAGTTCAACGGCACACTGTTGCACACACCCAAAACAAAGGACACGTCTTGATGTATGTGTCTGTCTGTCTGTGTGTGTGTGTGTGTGTGTGGTGAGGGGGGAAGGGAAAAAAAGAAAAAGAGCGGAGTTCTACCGACACAGTTCTTCTTTTTTCTTCTTTTTTTTTTGATAGACGGCAATGGCGCAGTCAGTGAGCTTGTGCACAGTGGATGACGAGCCAACGCACACGTGCGGAGACAAAACACACGTGCGACGTCCACGAGTGGAGAAGGAGCGCACGGGGAGACACACGCACACCCCCACACCCCCACACACACGAAACTGCTTGTGGCGGACGAGCCCTGTTCGTGCGTCGCTGATCACCTCCACGTGTGTGTCTGTGTGTGTGTGTGTCTGTGTGGATGTCTCGGTGTTTCTCTTTCTAGCCTGTCCTTCTGCGAACGACAGAGCACGCGTTTACGCACTGTGCGGCAGAGAATGCGGGACGTGCACAGCTGACAAGGAGGAGAAAAAAAAAAGAGATGAAATGAAAAAAAAAAAAACAGCGTGAGGGTGGGTGGGTGAAGACAGGGAGAGAGAGAGAGACGTGACAAGACACACGCGCACACACACACACACGCACACACACACACACCGACCAGTGTTCGTCGGACAACGATTGTGTGCAGAAACAAAAAAATGGGGGGGACGGGGTAAATGAGAAGTCGAGGAGGACCACTGACACGGGGAGGAGGAGGAGGGAGAGAGGGAGAGGGGGAGAGAGGGAGAGAGGGGGGGGGGGGGGGTGGTG
>JAECZO010000161.1:0-49824 GCA_019188245.1 Novymonas esmeraldas | reverse complement strand
GCGGCATCATCACTGACTGCGACGGCGAGCAGCTGAACCACGGCGTGCTGCTTGTGGCGTACAACACGACTGGCGAGACGCCGTACTGGGTGATCAAGAACTCGTGGGGCACGAGCTGGGGCGAGGATGGCTACGTGCGCGTGAGCAAGGGCACGAACCAGTGCCTGATCCAGGAGTACCCTGTGTCGGCCACGGCGTCGACGGGCACCACGACGCCGGCCCCAGTCCCGGGGCTGATGTTAACACACACGGAATGCACAGACAGAAACTGCAGCGGAGAGTGCCAGGTGTTCAAGGTGTCAGTGGGTCCGTGTCATGCAGCAGCGAAGGTCGGGTACTACACTGTGGAGTGTGGCAAGGGTCAGGTGCTGATGCGCACCTTCGCGAAGGAGGGCTGTGCTGGCCCGCCACGATACGCAGTGATGGACCTGGATGTGTGCGAGGAGGTCGGGTCTGGGTCACACATGAGCGTGTGCGCGCCAGCGGAGTGATGGTGTGCATGGTGCATAGTGGTGCGAAGTCGTGAAGAGCACACTGCAAGTGACAGAGGAGGAGAGGAGGAGAGAGGGTGTGGAGGTGGATGGGGGTGTCGATGGTGGGGTGGCAACAAACGCGTGAAGGACTGCGGTGTTGAATCGAAACGGATGCGGAGTATGCGGGGAGACACAAGATCGGGTTGTGTCAGCTGCTGTGGTGGCGCATGGTATGTGTATGTGTGTGTGTGGAGGGGTAAGCTCGCACGTTGCACTGGGTCTATGTTGGTGGCGCAGCTCTGGCGTCGTGTGCGTGTGCGTGTATGTGTGTGTGTGTCCGTGTCGACCGCCGTTAGCTCAGTGGCCGTCCGCAGATCGCGTCTCCGTGCCATCACGGCTCCCGTGACGATGCAATACATCTTAGTGGTGCGTTGGCGGGTCCCCCTCCGATGTGGGACCCCCGCGCGCGCATGTGTGTGTGTGTGTGTGTGTGTGTGGGCCAGAGGTGGTTGAGGTCGTTTTCCTCATACCGTACTCCTCCACTCCCCCCTCCTCCTCCTCTCACACCGCCATTGCATGCTCGCTTTCTATTTCATTTGTTTTACAATTTCTTTTTTTCTTATCTTTCCATCTAGCAAGTCAACGGCTCTCTCTCTCTCTCCATGCACTGCCAGCGTGTGATGCGACCCCGCCCCTCTCAACACACGTACACACACACACAGACAGACAGAGACGCACATGTCGCTGAGTACGCGCAAACTCTCACAGCACTAAGGGGCGGGGGCGGGCGGGTGGTTGCACCATCCAACTCTGCAACGCAACTGATCAGACGTCACGTCATTTTTTGTTTTTGTCTCCTTTCGGTTTCTATTGTTTGTTTGTCCACTCTGGACGACCGTGTGTTTGCATCACCCAACGCATCCGCCGTTGGTGTCTCGTGCACAGCGCCTCCGCCTCCTCGTGTCTCTCTCTCTCGTTCTCGTCCTCTCGTCCCTTCCTTCCAACCTCCGACTGTCTGTCGTGGACACCAGCGCGCTTCGCTGGTGGACGCAGCGCCTCCCCCTCTCCCCCCCTTTTTTCTTGCGCGCTGCTGCTCTTGAGGTGGTAAGGAGTCCGATGAACGAGGTGAGGGAGGAGGAGGAGGAGGCAGTAGTGTGGATCCTCTCTCTCTCTCTTGTCGTCATCGTCGCAGCTGGTGATGGCGCTGTCCTCGGACACACGCGTGGGAGAGGAGGCGGAGGAGGGGGGATGCTGCGTGGCGTGGTTGTCGTGGGCCGCCTGCTCTGTGAGTCGCTCGCCGAGGAGGCTGCGCCACGCCACGCGAGCGTCATGGAGGTCGAAGCACCTGCGACACGAACAGCCACGGTCTCCAACACGACTACCCTAATGAAAGCGCAGATCAGCAGCAATGAGCACCATTGGTGAAGGAAGAGAAAGAGCACTGATGGAGGGGCGACTGCAGCCTCGCCATGTTTCTCTGCCTCCTGCGCGGCACGTCAGCCCGAGTCTGCGTCGCCCGCTCATCCATCGCGCGGACGCCGCAGTGGGGGGAGGAGGAGGGAGGAGGGAGGAGGGAGGGCACTCAGCCAGGTCTCTCGTCTCATCTCATCCCTCCCCTCCCGCAACACACATTCACAAACACACACTCTCTCTCTTTTTCTCTGCCTCGCTTCCTTTTGCTGTTCATGTTCTCGCGTGGGTCGCACTCGACCTGGCGGACACTCTCCGCGCCGTCTCCCCTGCCAGTGTCCCCCCCCCCCTCCCCCCCCCCTCTCTCTTCCCCCCTCCCCTTCTTTTGCATTTCTTTCTGATCATTACCCAAAGGAAAAAGACAGAGTTCACTGCACCGCCTCCCCCGCCCCCCCACTTGTGTGTACCCCTCATCTCTATTGGCCGACAGACACACACACGCCCAGACATACACACACATACACAGAGAGAAAGAGAGAGAGAGAGCGCAAGATACACGCTGGTGTGCAGTATTCATATCCGGTGTTCCCTCCCTCCCTCCCTCCCTCCCCGCCACCGGGGCTGTGCCACCTCGCTCGTCTCGCCTTTTCATGTTTCGTTGGCGTCTCGCCTCCCTCTCAGCCCCCGCCGCCAGCCTCTCCACCCGCACGGCGCATCGCTTCTACCGCCACCCCAACTGCAGCACCCTCGTCTCCCCCTGCAGCTGCACCCCCGCCTCGCTCCGGCAGTCACGGCATCACTATCGCGCTTCTTGTCTTGCGGCGTCGTCGCCCCTTCGCTGCGCCGGGACCCACCGCGGCGGTTCACAGGAGACGCGGTCTGCCGACGCCCGACGTGCGGGGACGCCTGCCATGTCGCACGACGACGTGGACGTGCCGTGCAGCACGCAGCTGACGATCGGGGACGTCGTCATCCCTGTCCCCGACTACGCGCTGCATCCGGAGCGGGTGGCGTGGGCCTCACCCGGGGTGGACCACACGGCCCCTTACCTGCGGCCTCATGCGGCCTCCAGCGGCTCGCCGGGGGCGAGTGCGTCCGTCAGCGCCGATCCCACTGCCGGTCTGCCGTCCCTCGGCGGCGGTGGCGCCGCGGCGGAAGAGGAGAACATGTTCTTCACCGTGGAGGACCCCCTCACCCGCAGCTACCTTCGCTGGATCGCGCAGAAGGAGCAGCTGGGCCAGGACATGTGTCTCATCGGCGATCCCGGGCCGGCGATGCGGTGGCTGGTGATGCTCTACAGCCACCTCACGCGTCGTGAGATTCGCGTGGTGTACTTGAACAGCGACATCACGGAGAGCGACCTGAAGCAGCGCCGCGAGATCCGCAACGGCAGCCTCGTCTACGACGACCAAAGTGCTGTCTCGGCAGCGGTGGAGGGGCAGCTGCTCGTGCTGGAGGGGCTGGAGCGGGTGGAGCGCAACGTGCTGCCAGTGATCAACAACCTCCTCGAGAACCGCGAGATGCACCTGGACAACGGCTCCGTCCTCATCCACCCCGCTCGATACGACTCGCTGCTGCACAACTTGTACGAGTCGAAGCTCCAGCACCAGCGGCACCGACCGCGGTCCGACGGCGCGGCGGACGCCGTGTCGCGTGCGGGGCTCATCGCCGAGGCAAAGCACGAGCTGGCGCAGATGGGCCTGGTGCGCGTCTCGGAGAAGTTTCGCGTGATTGGTATCACAGTGCCGGTGCCGCCGTACGAGGGCAACCCGCTCGACCCGCCACTGCGCTCACGCTTCCAGTGCCTCTACGTCCGCACGCCGATGCCGGTGGTGTCGCCGTCATCGTCTGTCGTGAGCGCCTTATCAATCAGCGGGGACGGCGGCGGCGCTGGCAACCTCAAGAGGTCGAAGCAGGTGGCGGAGCTGCAGGAGCGACAGTCGGCTCGGTTTGCGCAGGTGGCGCAGCTGCGCGCCGCCATCACCGCCATCAACGACTCCACGCGCGACTTCCAGCTGAGCCGGCCCAGCAAGCGCAGGACCGCACCCGCCGCACCGGTGCAGGGACGCCGGCGCAACCCCTACGCCCCCATGCAGCACAGCGGCGATGTGGTGGAGCACCTGTTCGGGAACGACGCCGACGCGAGCGCCGCGGACGGCGACGACGAGGGGGATGGGGCGGAGGGCGGCGCGGCGGCGGCCAGCAGCCCCTTGCAGACGATGGGCCACTGGGCCCTCGCCACCATCGCACAGCAGCTCGCCCTCTACCCGGACCTCCCGGTCGGCGAGGCGGTGGCGCGGGGGTTCCCGTGGCCGCACTACGCCCGCCAGCTCACACGCATCGGCGCCGGTGGTGCCGCGACGGGGTACGCGAACGTGGAGGAGCACCAGCGCCGCCTTGCTCAGTACGCGGAAGTGCTCCAGCACTGCCACGTCTACCCTCCCCTGCTGCTGCAGCTTGCCGCCGACTCGGCCGCGGCGGCAGATGGCGCGCACGCGCGTCGCGGCAGCCGCGACGGCGACGACCACCGGCGCACCTCAGGGACGAAGAAGAAGTTGCGGCTCGGGGAGCGTCTACGCGCTGCGGTGCGCGGGGACGGCGTGGACGCGGCGGACGGCGAGTCCAGCGGCGCGGCCGCCGCGCGTGCGTACGTGCGCTCTGGACAAGTGGTGTCGGCTGCCACGGCGTCCACCAGTGTTCCGCTCGCGGTGCAGCAGGCGTGCAACTACATCCTGCAGCTGCGCCACGTCCAGTCGACAGGGTCCTTCTCGGGGGTGCCGGTTGTTGTCGCCGAGGCGGTGGTGGCGACCGCCGCGCATGACGCGGTGCACCCCGGGGAGCCCGGGACGTACCCGCTTAAGATCTTCATGGGCCCCGAGGCGCTCTCGTCCGCGAGCGGCGGTGGCGTCGCCACTGACGGGTCCGCTACCGCTGGCCGCGACGTCGTCGACTACCTCGCCACCACCGCGGCGCCCTCCACCGTGATCACGACGGAGCACTACCACGTCCTGCAGACGATGCTGCACGTGCATGCGAGTCGGCAGCACATCTGCCTGCTCGGTGCTACGGGCTGCGGCAAGACGGCCATGGTCCGCGCCTTTGGGCGGCTGCTCGGCTACACGCGCGCCTCGACCATGCACCTCTACGCGGACATGACGCACAAGGATCTCTTTCAGCAGCGCATGACCGACCCGCAGACGGGCAACACGACGTGGCAAGACTCCCCGCTGCTGCACGCCGCCGTCCACGGCGAGCTCGTCGTGCTCGACGGGATGGAGAAGCTGCCGGGTGGGATGCTCGCGTCCCTGCAGCAGATCTTGGTCGATCAGAGCGCCGTGCTGGCCGACGGCACGCTCCTCAAGTCACCCACAGAGTACAACATACTGAAGGAGCGACTGACGCGCCGCGACCCCGTCACCGGAGCAGTGACGTGGCAGCCCTCAGACGCGGAGATGCGAGAGCGCAAGATCTACCCCGTGCACCCGTGCTTCCGCGCTGTCGCGACGGCCCGTCCGCCCATGCCCGTGAGCGGCAGCGGCGGCGGCAGCGGCAGTGGTCGCGGCACCCGCAACGACTTCTTCATCACCCCGGACCTGACGACGCTGTTCCGCATCGTGGCGATGCCGGACGCCGGCGACAACGCTCTCGGGCCGGTACTGCGTCAGGTAGCGCAGGCGGAGGCGCGGCTGCTCGTCGCGGAGACGTGGCGGCGACAGGAGGCGGCGACAGCGTTGCAGCAACGCGTCGAGGCGGTGGTGGAGCAACTCCTTCGGTTGCGCAACGAGCTGGAGGAGCTCCACTCCACCGATGGCAAGATGCCGCAGCTGAGCCTCCGCCAGCTGCGCCAGCTCGTGCGCTCTGCCGTGCGCTACCCCTCTCGCGTTGAGGAGAGTGTGCGCAACACGCTGCTGCTGCCACTCATGACGGGAGTGGTGGCGACGAAGGTGCGGCACGCGCTGGAGACGTGCGGGCTGGCGCAGCCGGAGGGTCGTGGGACGGGGACCGGACGCGGGACCGCGGCCGAGCACGAGTGCCTCACCCTGGAGGCGGGCGGTGCACCGCACGGCAGCAGCGCCGCCGCGGCTGTGGCGGCTGGCCGCCTGTGGAGCGTGAGTGGCGCCCCTGTGCTGCGGCTGTCCCGGGTGTACACCCAACCCGAGCTGGCCCTCGTGCCCTACGTGACCGGCTTCCACACGAATCGTGTGCACGAGTCCATCCTGGCGTGGCTGGCGAAGCAGTACGCGATGGGCAGCAACATCCTCCTCATCGGCAACCAGGGCGTGGGAAAGAACAAGGTGGTGGACGCCTTCCTCTCGCGGCTCGGCCTGCCACGACACTACATCCAGCTGCACCGGGACACGACGGTGGGCAGCCTCACCATCAACCCGACCGTGGAGGCCGGCAAGGTCGTCTGGGAGGACTCGCCGCTTGTGAAGGCGGTGCAGCGTGGCCACTGCCTCGTCGTGGATGAGATCGACAAGGCGCCGGTGGAGGTGGTGCAGGTGCTGAAGGGCCTCATCGAGGATCGCGAGATGCGGCTCGGCGACGGTCGGCAGATCCACGACCCCGCGATGGAGCTCCGCGGCAGCGTCGCGACGCCGACGCCGACGTCGACGTCGACGCAGCGCATTCCCATCCACCCGGACTTCCGCATTGTTGTGCTGGCGAACCCGCCCGGCTTTCCATTTCACGGCAACGACTTCTTCCGCGAGTGTGGCGATCTCTTCGCGGCCTACGTGATGGGCAACCCCGACGCGGAGTCGCAGCTGCGCGTCCTGTCCGCCTACGCGCCGGCCCTGCCGCGGTCGCTGCTCGAGCGGCTCGTGCAGGTGTTTATGGAGCTGCAGAGCGCCTTCACCCAGGGCAACCTGACCTACCCCTTCTCCCTGCGCGAGCTCATCGCCGTGGTGAAGCACATGTCGCGCTACCCACAAGATGGTGTGTACGAGGCTCTCAACAACGTCTTCAACTTCGACGCCCGAGACGAGAACACGCTGCGGCTAGTGCGCCAGGTGCTTGCGAACTACCTGCAGCCGATGATCCAGCAGGGTGGGCTGCAGCGGCTGCGGCCCTACAAAGCGGGCCAGCCGACCCCGCTGCTACCCTTCAAGCAGCTGGTGACGCTGCCCATGTCGGCAACGACCGGCACGCACGCCGCGCACTTCGCTGCCCTCGTCTCCCTCCCTGCGGAGGTGGTGCTGGACTCGGGCCGCCTCCTCTCGCACATCGTCGCCGTCGAGGCGGAGAGGGCGGGGAGGTCCTCCACGTCCACCCCGTCCGAGGCAGCAGCGGTGGCGGAGGAGGCGAGCGCCTGGCGTGCGACGTACCCGACAGAGTCCTTCTTCCCGGCCGCCGCCACGGCGCTGCCGTCGTCATCGTCGGCATCCGTGGACGCCTTCACAGAGTGGGCGAGCCAGTGTGAGCTGCCCTTCATCGACCCTGCGACGGACACGGTGGCGGCGGTGACCTCGGTGACCGCCGTCGGGGGCAGCAGCAGCAGCAGCAGCGGCCTCAGCGGCGACGACTGCGACGTGGCGACGCTGCCGTTGCTCTCCGCCCTTCTTCTCCGCCGCCCCGCCGCTGCCGGGGCGCCGCCGCGCCTGATCGTCGCCACGGTGCGTCTGCCGCCCTCCTCCATCGATGCGCGCTACCTCGTCGCGGATACGGCAGAGGAGCTCGCGGCGCTCTGGCCCGTCGGACACGTGCGGTTCGTCGACGTCTCGTCCTCGTACGCGGCGGAGCTGGCTGCCGCCACGTCGCCGTCCTTTGCATACGCGGGGATCGACATGGCGGCACAGGCGCTGCCGTGGGTCACCGACGGGGACACCGGTGGTGAGCCACGCCAGCGGCGCGTGTGGCCACCGTCGCTGGCTGAGTGGGCGGACACGCACGCCGGGCGGACATCCCTGCTGCAGTCGAGCGCAGCATCGACGGGGGCCGCAGGGACCGCGCGCGCGCCACAAGGGATCGTGCTGCTGTCTTCCACTGCGACGGGCCGCACCGTGCTCGTCGACGTGCTCGCCGGCGCCGCCGCGGACCTCTACATGGCGCGCGCCGGCGTCACAACAGCAGCGGCGGCGACGACGGCCGAGTCGCGGAGGGAGTCGGCCAGCACCGCCTCAGCCCCCGCCGCGCCGCTCGGGGCTGTGCTGCCGCTGCACCTGGACCGGTGCCTCTCCACCACATCCGCGTCGTCGCGTGTCCGCATCCTCGACGTGAGTGCTCGTCACGGCATCGTGTGCTTCACCGCCGCCGGCAGCGCTGCCACGGCGGAGTGCTACTTCCTCCTTCGTGGGCATCTCGTGAGGGTGACGTTTGCGCAGCCGGTCGCCTCCCTCCGCTTCGTCGGCGACCACGTCGCGGCCGTGGAGATGGTGCCCACCGCCACCGCCGCCGGGGAGGCGCCGCGCCGCGCTGGTATCGTGAAGGTCTCGGTCGGGCCGGACGGCACCGCGCTGGCGACGATGCTGCCGCTCTCGCCGGAGGTGCAGCACCTCGCGCTGGTCGAGGCCCCGGCCGCCGCCGCCGCCGCTGTGGTCGCCACGGGGACACAGTCGGGTGCGTCGCACGGCACGCTCGTCCCTGCAGATCTCGAGGGGTCCGTGTGGCGCGCAGTCCGCAGCTCCGCCGTGGCGGTGTCCGCGTCGCCCACGCCGGTGCCGGGCGGCCACGGCGCCTCTGCGGCGGACGTGGACGACCCTGCTGGGGGCGACGTGGTCTACGCGCGTGCTGAGGGCCCTGCCAGCGAGCAGGGGCTGCAGCTGCGCTACTACAAGAGCAAGTCCGGCGCAGCCACGGCACTGGCGACCACCGGCTCCACCGCCGCCGGCGCCGTCCTCGTCGACGACGGACGTCATCAGCTTCTCCATGTCCAGGCGGACGGACGCACTCTGTCGGCGGTCGACACGCACCACGGCACGCAGCGGACGCTGGCGAGCATCCCAGGGGCGGCGGCCGCGGCCACCGCGACGTCGGCGGCGATGGACCGCTGGTCGCTGGACAGCCGCAGCGGCACCGTCTACGCGTGGCAGTCGGCGGCGCGGCGGCTCTCCGTCGGCGACGTCGATGGCGAGCGCGTGCGTCAGCGCTACTCGGAGTGGTCGTCGCTGCTGACAGGGAACTCCGCCACCGTCGGCGACGCGGCGACGGTGGAGGAGGGCGAGGAGGAGGTGAAGGACTTCAAGATGAAGTACAGCACGCCACGCAAGCAGCCCTCCGGCACCCTGAAGCACGGCGAGGTGGATGACCAGGAGCATCACGGGGGCAACAACTGGGCCGGCGGGACGGGCGGGACGGACACGGCGGGGCTGGGCGGCATGGTGGGGCCCTACCGACTCGACAAGGGCAACCCCGTGCATCAGGTGTCTCCTGAGGAGAAGCGCAAGGTGCCGAAGCACCTGCTCGAGGAGGCGCGGCGCATGGGCCGCGAGGCGCTGAAGGAGCGGCTTCAGTCGATCGGCATGTCCGCGGAGGAGTACGAGCAGTACAAGGGCCTGCAGGAGCGTGTGCGGCCCGCCGTCGCGCAGCTGCGGACGCTGCTGATGGGGCTGAAGGCGGCGGAGGGGGAGCGGGTGTGGGTGACGGGGCAGACGGACGGCGTGTGGGACGACAAGAAGCTCGTGGAGGGCATCGTGGGCGAGAAGAACGTCTACAAGCGCCGCGTCGACTCAAAGGACGCGGACCCCTTCCGGCAGACACACAAGAAGCGGCTTGTCTTTGTCCTCGACGTGAGTGCGAGCATGTACCGCTTCAACAGCATGGATCAGCGGCTCACGAAGCTGTTGGAGACGACCATCATGATCATGGAGGCGTTCGCTGGGTTCGAGGCGAAGCTGGACTACGCCATGATCGGGCACAACGGCGACAGCGACAACATCCCGCTCGTCAACTTCGGCGCCGCGCCGGCGAACCAGAAGGAGCGCATGGTGGTGTGTCAGAAGATGTTGGCCTACGCGCAGTACTGCTGGTCCGGCGACAACACGGTGGAGGCGATGCGGCGCAGCGTCGAGCTCGTGACGAAGGAGAAGGGCGACTCGTACTTTGTCTTTGTCATCAGTGACGCGAACCTGCGCCAGTACGGCATCACACCGCGAGAGCTGACGGAGATCATCCAAAGCAAGCCGGAGGTGAAGATGTTCTGCATCTTCATCGCCACACTGGGGGCGCAGGCGTCGCACCTGCAGCAGCAGCTGCCGGCCGGGCACGGGTACGAGTGCATGCGAACGGACGTGCTGCCACAGGTGCTGCGCCAGATCTTTACCTCAGCAAATCTGTTCTGAGTAGGGGATCAGATGAAGAAACAGAGTGAATGAGAGAGAGAGAGAGACTGCCGGCCTCTCCGTTAGTGTGTATGTGTGTGTGTGTGTGTGTGGTGTCGGCGAGAGTGCCACTCTTAGCACCTTCAGCCCTCTCTCTCTCTCTCTCTTCTTCTCCTTCTCTCCCCCTTTTTTTTTTTTGACGCTCTTCTCGTGCGTATCGTCTATCAGTGTCTCACACACACTTCGTGTCCCTTACCCCCATCCTCTCTCTCTGTGTGTCTGTGTAGCAGCGCAGTGTTTGTGCTGCCGCCGTGTTGCCGTTGCAGTCTCGCAACACGGCGGACACCGCCACAGTCGCTCTCTCTCTCTGCCCTCACTCCCCTTCTCTCTCTCCTCTCTCACCCAATCCCCTGTCTCTGCCTCCGACGTACGCCGGTGCGCTATCTGTGTTCTTCTGGGTGTGCCGTCGGTGGTGCATGGCTCGTGTGGCCTGTAGAGCTTGCTCACCACGTGCCAGGCGTGTGTGTGTGCGTGTGTGTGTGTGTGACACGCGTGACGAGGACCAGAGCGGAGCAACACCGCCTACCTACCTGTGCGTGCTGGTGCATAGCGCAACGACATCACCATCTCCAAACACACACACACACACACACATACACACACACGCAGCTTCGCGCGGATTGAGGTTCGCCGCTCTCTTCCGTCCCTCGAGGTCCGATGACGATGGAGGCGCAGCAGACGGCTGAGATAGCCCGGCTGCTGCAGTGCGAGGCACGCAAGGCGAGCCCATTCGACTACCTCCAGCTCGACATCGCCACCTGCGAACTCACAGATGTGAATCGGCAGTACCGTCGAATTGCACTGCTGCTGCACCCGGACAAGTGTGCGTTGGCAAACGCGACGGACGCCTTCCACGTCGCCGAGAAGGTGCACAAGTCGCTCAGCCAGGAGTCTGTCTTCTACCATCTGAAGCGCGCCTACCAGAGGCAGCAGGACCGCCTCGCGGAGGAGGGCACGTCCGCGGCCGGTGGCGCAGGCGGGCAGAAGCGCGGGAGGGAGGGGGAGGCGACGACGACGACGACAGCAGCGGCGAGGGCGGGGCAGCCGCCACCCATCGCCTTCGGCAGCCTCAGCCAGCTCGCCGCCACCGGGCTCTCCAGCGATGCACAGAAGGCGGCCGAGATACGTCGAGTGCTGACGTGCAAGGCGACAGACTACTTCCTCATCCTCGACGTGGACCCGCACAGCTGCGCGGTCGCCGATGTGGATCGGCGCTTCCGCAAGATGGCGCAGGCCCTGCACCCCGACAAGTGCCAGCTGCCCCACGTGCAGGAGGCGTTCACCGTCTTCGAGAAGGCGCACAAGGAGCTGGCGGAGGAGAAGAAGCTGGTGCGCTTCAAGGTCGCCTTCGAGCAACAGCGCAAGAAGGAGGCCGCGCTGGCGGCCGCGGCCACGCAGCGCGGCGGCGGCGGTGGCGGCGGCGTCGGTGCGGGTGCCTTTGGCTGCGAGGAAGGTCTGACAGCGGACGAGCGGCTTCAGAAGCGCCGGGTGGAGGCGCTGCGCGATCAGCAACTCGAGGCCGCGCGCCTCGGCGAGGAGGCGGCGCGGCGGCGGAAGTTGAAAGAGGAGAAGCAGAAGGAGGAGAACGCACTGTCGGCAGAGCTGGAGCGGCAGCGCAAGGAGTGGGGCGACCTCCAGCTCTTCTGAGATGACTCGCGGGTGGGGGGTGGCTCCTCCCTCCCTTCTCCGGCACCTACCTGCCTGCGGTGTGTTGTCTCTCTCTGTCTCTCTCGTGCAGCGTGCCTGATGTGCTGCAGCGATCCGGTGATGACGTTTGGGATAGCGGCAGGCGTCGACGCGGCATAAGCAAGAGCGAACACAAGGTGGGCGGACACCTGTCTGTGTATGGATGTGTATGTAACAGAGAGAGAGAAGAAGGGGGATGTCACACTCTCCTTACTGAAGCTCTTGTTGACACTGCTGCTGGAGGGAGGAGGAGGAGGAGTTGTGTGTGTGTGTGTGTGTGTGTGATGAGTGTTCTTTTTTACAAGACATGCTCACACCAGTCCCAATCGATAAATATGCAGTTGACACACACACACACACACACACAAACACACAGTCACACCCTCACACACGCAGATGCTTGCAGAGGGCAAGCAGTTGCTCCAAGTAGGAGGAGGTGGAAAGGGAGGAGCGAGAGGCCTCGCTCTCCCCCCCCCATATCGCCAACGCAGCGTGTCTGTCGGCACTCCTGTGTGCGCATGTGGCCACACACACACAGACAGACACATACACATTCACACTTTCCATCTGATCCAATGCACACCACGCCCTCCTCCTGTCCTCCTTCATCTTCACGCGTGCCACACATTTCACACGCACACGCGCCGTCCCCCACACGAACACGCATGACCTGCGCGCTCTACATAGTACACCGCCCCGCTACTTGTCGTCTCCATTTTTTTTTTTTTGAATTTGCTGTGTTGTTGTGTGTTGTGTGTGTTGTGTTGTTTTCCTTCTTTTCTCTCTCTCGTTTGTTTGTTTGTGTTCTCTGTTTCGTGTGTGTGTGTGTGTGCTCTCTTCTCGGGCTCGTCTTCACCGTCTCCCCGTCTCCCTCATCGCCTGCACCGCCATCTCCTCTGACCAGAACTAGCAGAGGACGTGAGGCACCTGCGCCTGAGGGCAAGATAGCGGAGGCTGATCGCACCACGCAGACGCGCTCCCCTCCCTCCCCCCTCTATCTCTCTCTTCCCACCTGCACACACACACGCACACGCACGCACGCGTACAAGGGATAGGGTGATTGGGTGTGAGTGTGTTGCCACTCGTCGCTGCGCTCGTTTCATCGTCTTTGATTCAATTGCTTCCTCTCGCCTCTCTCTGCCCGTGTGCACACTTGTGCGTCTGTGTCGTTGGCTGGCGCTGTGGTGTCGCTGTGTGCCCGACCACCTCTTCTCTTCTTCCTCCTCTCCCTGTTGTTGAGTACACGTGCGAAGTGGTGTGTGTCGCCGTCCACAGGTGCGCTCTCTCTCTCTCTCGTTGTCTGTCTGTGTGTCTGTGGCGTTACCATCGGCGAAGGCGTGATCCGCTTCTTCGTCTTTGACTTACACGGTGTGTTTCCTTCTGCTGTTGCTGCTGCATCTCTCTTTCTTTCTTTCTTTCTTTTTTTTTTTTTTTTTGCTTCTCACCTCCTCTCTTCTCCGGTGCTCCTCCCACTTTTGTGTGTGTGTGTGTGTGTGGCGCACAATCGTCTGGTGTGAGTTGTCCGTGTGATCTCTCTCTCTCTCGCTGTGTGAAGACGACGCAGACACGCACACACACAGATTTTACAGGGCGCGCAGGCAGCAAATGGATCCTGTGCGACCGGCGCAGCGGCTGGAGCGTCCCCCGCCCCCCCGCTCACCCGAGCGTCGCAACTATGGCGGCGACGAGGACGAGGAGGACGACGACGAGTCCGGCGTGTCGACGACGCAGGACAGCGAGTCCCTGAGTCAGCACTTCCGCGCCTTCGCGTGGCCCTTCGCGGCTCTCGGGCCGTCGCCGGGGGTCTCCCCCACCGCGTCCATGCGACGTGGTGTATCGCCCCTCGCGAGCGACCAGCGAACGTGTGTGTCCGGCTCGTCGTTGACCGCGTGGTCAGGCGCAAATGTGGTGTGCAACTACAGCCACCACCACCACAACAACGTCAACGCCAACGCCAACGGCGGCGGCGGCAGCGGCGGCAGCGGCGGCGCGCTTGTCAGCAGCGGGTGGGCGAAGGATCGCGGCCTCGAGACTTTTGACAAGCTGCGCGCCACCCCTCGCAGCGCCGGCGCGGTGGCGAGCAGGACCACACTGAGCCCTTCCACCAAGCCTGGGCAGCGGCCGGGGTCGACAACGGCGGCCATCACGACGGCCACCACCACCGATGCGGCTGCCGTTCCCAAGTCCGGCGCCGTGGCGGGGCGTGCCGGGGGTTGTGAGCTGACGGCGGAGAACCTGGATCGGCTGCGCGACGCGCAGAGTCGTGCGGGCGGCGTACCTGTGGCGCAGTGGACAGCCATCGCGCAGGCGACGGCGGTGCCGTCACCGCCGTGCGTCGACCTTGAGCGCGTGCACACCAACAACCGCGCCACGCCCGTCACCGGCGTTGCCACTCGAGTCTCGCGAGCGGCGGCGCTCTCCAAGCAGCAGCCGCTGCCGGCGCGGCGTCCACGCGGCGTCGACCCTCCCCGCCCCGCCGCGGACGCCGCGACGACCTCGCCGTCGAGCGCTGTAACAAAAGAGCAGGGCGTCGGCGCCACCACCGCCACGGCTGCCTCGCCGTCGTCCTCGCCGCGCGGCGCTCTCGCGCGTCCCGACGACGGCCACGAAGGCCCCTTGTCGCCGCCCGCAGAGGTGGAGGAGCGCCACCGGCGCAACGGCGGCCCCAGTGGCCCGGCGACTGCTGCTGCCGCCGTCACCGCCCATGCGTCCCCGCTCACAGTCGAGGCGCCGTCAGCAGCGCCGACAGCAGCGCCGAGCACGACGGCCACGTCGAGCACGCGCGCCACTGCGAAGCGCCTGCGTCGTGAGTCGGCGCGCACCCGCTACCAGGGTCAGGTGCTGCCACTGGAGGCGTGCACCGAGACGGCGGCGGACGAGTCGGACTCCAGCCCCAACCGCGACCGCGCGCCACCTCTCACCACGTGGCCTGGTACGGCGACGACACCGTCAGCAGGTACGCACGTGTCGCTCCCTCGCGGTGCCCGCGCCACCCCGGCTGCCGCAGCGATCGAACATCCCGTCGGCGGCGATGCGGCGCAGGCGGCGCGGCGCCGATCCGCTGCGGCCCACAGCGGCACGCTGCCGCCCTCGGCCTACGCGGCCGGGCCGGGCACGACAGTCGGCGATGCAGCGGCGGCGGCAGAGGCGGCGGCCACCACCTCACCAAACACGGCTCCCACGCCAGCGACTCCGACTCAGCCGACAGCGTCGCCGGGCGTCGCGGCTCCGCCGTTGCTGCCGGTGTACTCGGCACCACCCGCAGAGCGTGGCTGGAGCGGCACCCCCGGGGCCACGGCCGCCGACGCGGTACCGACCAGGAGCGCTGCGGGCCCGCCAAGCACGCCGTCCACGCCACGGATCGCCGCGCAGGGGGCAGCGCCGCTGCGCACGAGCAGCAGCGCCGCCACCTCGTCTCGTCCGCCGCTGCTGTCCAACACGGCCATCGGTGCCCCCTCGGCGGTGCTCGAGGCCGCCCTGACGGCGGCGGGGGAGCCGGCGCACACGGCGCCGACGTCGTCCGGGCCGCCAACGCACCTCTCCACCAAGGCCACGCCACACACGGTGCAGCAGCAGGTGCGCCCGGCCGTCATCATCTCCCGTACCGGCGCCATAGAGGCGGCGGCGGCAGCGGCGGCGGCACCGCGGAAGCTGCAAACCGTGGTCACCGTCACGGCACCCCCCGTCACCTCCGACCCGCTCGCATCGGGCGAGACGCCGACTCTGCGGCGCGAGTCCTCGCGGCACAGCTGCACCAGCACGACCACGTCGAAGCGCAGCGTCTCTCACGATGCGTACGTGCCCTTCGCGCTGGAAGGGCTACCGAGCACGGCCAGCACGCAACCGCCGGGGTCGCAGGTGCGCACGCCCACCGGCGGCGGTGGTGGTGGTGGTGGTGGTGGCGCGCAGCGGGGACATCTCGCGATGAGCAGCCGCACATCCAGCGTGACCGCGTCGTCCGAGAGGCGCGCACGACCGGGCGGCCACGCCGACTCCGCCTCCTCCTCTGTTTCGTCCCAGTCGGTCCCCTTCTCCACGAGCGAGGTCGGCCCACCCGCACCCGCCCCACCGGCACCCGCCACGGTGTGCAGCAGCGTGACGGCGCCGTCGTCCAACGGCGGCTCGACGTCGCCGCCGGCCTCGCTGAGCATGGACGGCCGAGCGGGCGGTGCGCGTCCGCACAGCGACGTCCTCCGCTGCGTGGCCCCGGCGATCAACCACACCGCCGCCGCCGCTGTTGCTTCTGTGGCGATACCAGCGGCGCCGCCGTCGGCCCTCACGGCCACCCGCACGCCACGCGGCACGAGCGCTGAGAAGCACGTCGCCCAGGCGAGCTCCAGCGCCGCGGAGGCGGCCAGCGTCGCGGCCGCTCCGCGTGGGGAGGGCCACGATGGGGGTGCGTCACCGGTCCAGGCCGCCACGCGTCTACGGCGCACACCCGTACCTGGACGGCTGCCGCACAACAACACTGGCGGCCGACTGCCTCTCAGGGACCTGCGCACCACGCAGCCCCCACCGCCGCCGCTGTCACTGCCACAGCACCTGCACACCGCGTCCGGGGACAGCACAGCGGCTGCCGCCACCACGTCCGAGGAGCGCGGCGGCGCGAAGCTCACGACATCCGACCGCCCCCGCGCGCTGGCACCGCTCGATGCAGGCGCCGCCGCGACGCCGCACGTGACAGAGGCGGGTGCGGCCAGCGCCTCGCCCCTCAACAGCGGCACTGGCAGCGGTGGGCGAGGGAGAGAGACGGTGCTGAAGGAGCGCAGGGCGACCGCCGCAGTGCTGCCCAGCACCGATGGCGCAGGCGGCGATGGCACGGGTACGCCGGCAGCGGCGCGCGCGCTTCCGGGTCGCATCCGACCCCGCTCGCACAGCCTCCCCGCCGGTGCCCTGGTGAACGCCACCGCTGCCGTCACTAGCACCACTGCCGCTGGCGCTGGCGCTGGCGCTGGTGGTGGCGGTGGTGGTGGTGTTGCTGGCCCGCCGCACTTGACGAGCTCCGCCGCCTCACCCTCTGCGGATGGTGTCCGGCGAGACTTGACGAGAGGCACCGCGCAGCCGCAGAGTCAGCCACACCGCCCCAGCGCAGCACCTCAGCGCAGCAACCTCGGCGGTGGGGCGGCGGTGACGGAGAGGCCGCAGCGTCTGCTGCACAGCCCGCCGATACGACAGTGCAACCACTTCGGCAGTCCCCACTACCACAGCGACCGCATGTACATAGCACCAGCGGCGGCGGGCGGCGGACAGGCACCGGGGCTGCTGCTGCCTCCCTCCACCCGCGCCACATCCGGACCTGGCGGCGCAGGGGAGCGGGGCGCAGAGCCGCGGCCGACACGTCTGCCCTCGCTGCAGCCCAGCCTCACCCCGACCGCCCCCAACACCACCACTGCTGCTGCAGCTGCTGCTGCTGCAAACAACATGGGGTGGTTGAACTCGCCGAACGAAGCGGGGGCGCTGAGCGTCCGCAGCGGCGGTGGCGGCGGCGGCGGCGGTGACAACGCACGTGTTTCGGCTGCGCGGAGGAAGACGGTGTCGGTGATCCGCGACTGCTCGTCGGCGCGCTCGCGCAGCAGCACCTCCGCCAACGGCAGCTGCAGCAGCCTCCCCGGCGACCACAACACCTCCGAGGATCGGCGGCTCTCTGCTCGTGGTCGACTGGTCACGCTGCAGTCGCCAGAGGACGCAGGCGAGAACGGCACCGACGACAGTCAGGAGCGCTCGGGGCGGTCACAGACGCGCAAGGTTCCACCCATACACCGACGCCGCTCGACCGACATGTGCTTGCCGGAGGAGGACGGCGCAGGCGAGCATCACGGCTAGAGTCGGCGCACCCACACTCACATCTACACCCGCACCCACCCACCCACACACACACACACAGACAGACACACTCTGCAGCACAACAATGATGTGCAGGAAGCAGTGACGGCGTGGGTGGGCGGTGTGCATCACAGCGGCAGCAGAAGAAGACAACAACAACAACAACAACAGCGGAAGCGGAAGAGGACGGCGGCGACGTGTGTGGCGAGACCCCTTCGGCGTGAAGGACTGGTTCATTTTTTTTTTTGGTCTGTTTCTGCTGCTCGTTCATCGACCTCTGTGTGTATGTGTGTATGTGTGTGTGAGTGTGTGAGTGTGTGAGTGTGTGAGTGTGAGTATGTGTGTGTCTGTGTCTCTCTCTCTTTTGTTTCTCCGCTTTGCTCTCTCTCTCTCTCTCGTCACAACTTCTTTTTTTTTTTTCTCTCTCTCTCTCTCTCAATCCTTGAAACCCCCCTTCCTTCCTTCTCCTTTGGCGTCTCGTGCATGTTTTTTTTTTTTTTTTTTTTTTTTAATATATATGAATGTGTCTGCGTGCGCGTATGTATCTGTGTGTGTGTGTGTATGTCTCCTCCACTTCTTCTTCTCACTCTCTTTCGGTGGTGCTGCCGTCGCAGTCTCCCTCTCTCTCTCTCTTCCTCTTGTTTACGTGATAGGCGAACACCTCTCTCTGTGTCTCTCTCTGTCTTTTTTTTTTTTTTTTTTTATTTGGTCTGACTATAGTTGTGTGCGTTTGTGCGCGAGCGAGAGAGTTTGTGTATGTGTTTGTGTATGTGAGTGTGTACAAGCGGCTGCTCTAGTGTCACGGTTCAGCCGTCTGTCCATCACCGTGGCGCTCCAACACGCTTCGCACCGGCGGGCACGTGTATGTGTGTGTGTGTGTGTGTGTGTGCGAGTATGTGTGTATGATGTCCAGAGGTCTCGTGCCTCTCTCTTCTCGTGCTGGGTATCATGGCGACGCTGTGACTCTGCACGTCGTGATCTCTACTACGCCGTGCGAAGTGCAACTCCAAACACATGCACACACACACACACACGCCTACATCAGTGCCACAAACGCACTGAAAGATAACTGCAGCGGTGTGTGTGTGTGTGTGTGCTGCGCAAGAGCTGCGCGGCGGCGGCGTCGTCGTCCCCGCGTCAGAAAAGAAATAAAAAACTAAAAAGAAAGACAGACTCGAGACTCTCTCTCTCTCGCGTCGGGTGGTCAACAGTAGCTGGTGGTGCTCTCGCACCTGCTGGTCGGACGCAGCTGCTTCGTGTAGCGGGGCTCCATCAGCTCGCCGAGTCGGCTCCTATGGGAGGGGGGAGGGGGGAAAGCGAGAGGCGCCTTCCGTCTCGCTCCGTCACACACACGGACACACACACACACGGACATCCACGAATCTACACTGACTCACGTGTGGACTGTGACACCTTCACACCGTCTCCGTGTGTGAGTTTGTGTGTCCACCCTCCTCTCTATCCCTTCCTCCCTGTCTATCTGTCTGTCTCCTCTCTCTCACTCTCTGACGTCCACACGACACCGTCACAGAGCGCGTCTCCTTCTGCACATCTGTTGCATCAGTACATCATATCACGTACGCTTGCTTTCGTCTCTCTCTCTCTCTATTTCCCAATCTCCCCTCCACATCACGTACTCTCTCCATCACGCATACACACACACACACACACGCGTGCGCCGCACATCTCCCGTCCTCTTCTCTTGTCCCATCGACAGCACATTTTTGTGAGATAGTGTGTGTGTGTGTCTCCGTGTATGTGTGTGTGTCGCATGCGCACCCAGACGTGAGTGTGTGTGTGACGACACGACGCCGTGGACAGCCCGTGCAGCAGCACCACTTCCATTTCTTGCGGTTGCCCACCACCCGACGTTGACCTCAGGGTGTGGAGGACTTGCACAAAGTGCACACATATACACGCAGACACGCACGCACCACAGTCCGCCCCTCCCCTCCCACTATCTCCCACTACCTCGCACAGGCCACTGCGTGTGGCAGCCTCCGTCACTCGCTCTCTGCTCACACATACACATAGACACACACACAAACACACACAAACACACACGCAGACTGACAGACAGACAGACGCAGGCACGTACATGGAACGACACGTATAGAGTACCACAACCGTCCATACAAAACCGTTTTTATTTTACTTTGTTTGCAACGCATACACAAAAGAAAAAAAAAAAGGAGAGCGTCACTGTTGGTCATCCCCGCCACTGTCTGGATGCGTCGGTGCGGACGGGTGCCGGCGCGGCAGGCCAGCGCCTGCCGCCTCTGTCTCTCCCACTGGAGCGCTGCCCGCGCCCAAACGCGCAGCCAAGCGACGTCGCCGACGGCAGCGGCGCATGTCAGCCGTGCGGGTGGAGGCGGCTCTGAGGGCGACTGCACCGGCGGCGCGGCGGCGTCTCCGGCATCTGCAGCAGCGACGGCAGCCACCGCTGCTACTGTCGCTGGCGGGGAGGGTGCCGTCCCAGCGGCTGTGCCTCACGTCCCGCACGCGTCTGCCACGTCGACCGCGCCGGCGTCCAGCGCGTCCGTGGCGGAGGTGACGGAGCGGCTGCGGGCCGCCCTTCGCGCGCTCTCCGAGGTGGAGCAGGCAAAGGCCGATCGCGCGAGGAGGAAGGCAGCGGCGGCGGCATCGTCTTCATCGCCGGACACGCACACGATATCAGATGTGCGTGTTAGTGGTGCAGGCGGCACCACAGCGCCGTCCACGACCTCCGCACCCCGCACTGGCGGTGGCGCGGACGCCGCACACGCCAGCGGTGCCGTCCAACCGGGGTCTGCCGTGAGCGAGGCCGGCCGCCCCGCCCCCGCCTCCGACGTCGCGGCGACTGTGGCGACCGCGGCGGCCCCGGCGTCGGGCTCCTGGATACGCAACAAGAAGCCAAAGTTCTGGGCGATCGTGAACGACGCCGGTCACGACGACGCCGAGCACGGCGGTCACGACGCGCCGGCCACTGCAGCGCCGGGGACCAACCACACCCGCAGCGATAACCCGACCTCGCCGTCCACCACCTTACCCCCCACCGCCACCGCCGGCGCGCCATCGCCGACGCCAACTCCGGTGGTCCCCCTCCAACCGACATCAGCGACGTTGTCCTCCGCCGCCGCCGCCGCCGCTGCGGGGCGCGTTGTCGCCGTGCCGACGTCTGCCATGGCGCCGTTCCGCAGCCCCTACAAGCGCAATGTCGCCCACGTGCTGTCGGAGTTGCTGAGCAGCGATGCGGAGTTGGGGGCACAGCTGCTCGGCCAGCTCTCCGCCGAGAGCCGGCGCCTGCTGCTTATCATGGGGACCGCCACGGAGTACTTGGGGGTCGACTACGAGGACGTGGCGGAGCAGGTGAAGGAGGCGGACACGGACAGGGACAACTCCATCTCATCCCTCGAGTACGACGCGTGGGTGCGGCGCATGGCCGACTCCACGCCGGCGAAGCGGCGCCACGCGGACACCGTGCCGCCACAGCCGCCGTCGTCGCCGGGGGCAGCTATGGCGCAGCCGGAGAGTCGCTCTGCCGGTGCCGGTGCCGCCGCCCCGTCGGTGGCCGCGTCGTCCACACCGGCGCCGGCATCAGTGCCAGCGACCCCCGCCGCGGTGCCGGGTGCCCCGCTCGCGACCTTCGCGAACCGCGGTGCGCAGGGAGGGAGCATCAGTAGCAGCAGTAGCAGTAGCAGTAGCAGCAGCAGCAGCATCAGCAACAGCAGCAACAGCAGTAGCAGCAACAGCAGCAACAGCAGTAGCAGCAACAGCAACAGCAGCAGTGATGGTGGTGGCGGCGGTAGTCGCCCTGGCGCATCGTCCAACGCTGGCACACTTCAGCGTGCTCCGTCCACGGCTGGGGCAGGCGTGGTCACGCCGGTGTCGCCGCCGTCTCCGTCTCCGAGGGCGGCGGCAGCGCCGCCTATCGCGGTGGGCGGCACCACCACGACCACCACTGCCGCCGTCGTTGCGAGCGCCACGCGTGCGCCGTCGCACATCCCATGGTCCACCTTCGCGCGTCTCGTCGTGTCCGCCGCCCCGCCGTTCCTCGCCTTCGGTATGCTGGACAACTGCACTCTTGTGCTTGCCGGCGGGGCCATCGACAACGCGCTCTCCGGCAGCCTCGGCCTCACACAAATGGCAGCCGCGAGCCTCGGCGGCGTCGTCAGCGGCGTGGCCGGCATCCAAGTTCACGGCCTGGCGGAGCGCTACACACGCGCCACCCCACCCCACGTCACGGCCGAGCAGCAGCGCAGCGCATCGTACTCGCGTGCCACGCAGGCGGGTAACACGCTGGGGATGGTGTTGGGCCTCATCCTCGGCATGGCGCCACTGCTGTTCATGGGTGGGTCGGCGCAGCTGGCGGAGCAGGAGGAGCGCGACCGCCATCACTTCCGGCAGGAGGCGGCGCGCAGCCACCAGCGTCGGTGTCGGGCAGTGGAGAAGGACGAGGTGAAGCGGCGGCACCAGTTGTGCGAGGAGGCAGCGGCGGAGTGGGCAGCGCTGCATCGCGCTCTGGCCGAGAGTGCTGAACACCTGTCCTCCCCCTCCGCCCCCCTCGGTGGGCTGAACAAGGAGCACGCGTGACGAGTACGACGTACACGCACACATGTGAACACAAGTACTTGCCACCCCCCCTTCCTTCCTCCTCTTTGCAGGAGGTGAAGTCGCACGTGTGTGTGTGTGTGTGTATGTACACAGCAGCACTACTCGAGTGGCGGGTGACGGTGGAGCGACAGATGCGCACAAGTGGGAAGAGCAGAGCGCAGAGAGGAGAGAGACGCCGAGGAGAGAGGTGCAATGGAGGACGTGGTGGTACTGGCGGAGAGACGTGATGTGATGTTCAGCGAGGAGAAGGCGAGGGGAGGAGGAGGAGGAGGCGTGGCCGAGGATGCATCGCCGGCCTCTCCTCTCTCTCCCAACGACGGTGATGGAGTCGCCACCCACCCACCCACGCACTTCCTCTCCTCGCTCGCGCTCTCTCTCCTTCTCAGGCCTGTAGTTCGTGTTTTTTTTTTTTTTTTGACATTCAAACACGCGCGCGCGCGCACGGACACACGTACGCGCCGGCCTGCATAGGCAGTAGTGCCCAGACGCCATCCTGCGTCGTGGAGCGATGCACCGGGCAGCATGCGCTGCGCACCGGACCCATCGCGGACAGCTGGGGAGGCGAGCACGTAGGAGGAGACACGGATGCTGTAGCGGTTAACGAGGATGGACTCGATGGAGTAACACAGTGCTCGCAAAAAAAAAAAAATAGAGAGAGCACGACAAGACAAACTGCACTCTATCTGTCCTCGTGCGAGAGAGTGTGGATGTTGAACGGCAGCTGAGCCGCACATGCGGGGTGTGAGAGGGCGGGAGACCATGCAAGGAACAATGGACGTCGACGATGGGCGGTGCTGGTCGAGGGTGCGGATGTGCGTCCGACCTGCGGCGGTGTGGCGGACACAACGTCCCTCCTCTGCTGTCGCCCCCTCCTCCTCCTCTCTCTCTATCACCACCACCACTGCTACCCTCCCCGTCATCTCCCTCTCTCCATCTCTTCCGTGTGCTGCTGCTGCTGCTGCTGGTGCCACTGCAGCTGTTGTTGTGGTGGTCCTTCTTCTTCCACTGTCTCTCTCTGTCGTGTGCACGAACACACACCGATACACACCGACAGGCACACACACGCACACACACACAAGTATACACACACACACACACACACACACACTCACGCACTGGACTGCGATGGACAGCGCCTACTTGAAGAACCATGTCGGGGTGCTCCTGGCGAAGGGCATCGCCGAGACGGTGACCGCGCAGCCCAGCAACCCACAGGAGTACCTCGCACTCTTCCTCCTCCACCAGCTGCAGGAGGAGGAGCGCCGGACCGATGCCGCGACACGGAAGCGTAAAGCCAATGAGATGCGCGAGTCGTGGGAGCAGCAGCGCGCGCTGCGTGAGAAGGCCGCCGTGGACGTGATCCAGCGCGGGCTCCACGGCTTCCAGGCGCGCCTCCGCGCGAAGCGTGCGGCGGAGGAGGAGCTGCGGGAGGCCTACGAGGCGGCGGAGGCGGAGGCGGAGGAGCTGCTCGATCAGGAGTCCGCCATCAAGGCGGAGAGGGGCGACGGCGAGGACGCGGAGGAGGCGGGCGGCGGCGAGGACGTGGAGGCCGGCGCGGGGTCGGGCAAGGACCCGGCGGCGCGCGCCGCCGCGGCACTCGCGAAGAAGCAGGCGGCGCTCCTCGAGGCGCGTGGGGAGTTCTTCAAGTCGCAGCGCTTCCTGCTCACCCTCGACAAGGGCGCGGTGGGGCGGCTCAAGGGTGAGCTGGTGGACATGGCGGAGCGGGTGCGCATGGGGCAAGACGCCACGCTCGGCGCCTACCACCGCGCGGCGGCGCAGGAGGCGGCGCTGGTGGAGGCCATCACGACCGTGCCCACTGCGAACACCACCCCGGCGCTGTCCCCCGCCGCCGCCGCGCTGGCCGAGCGCCTCGTCGAGCACCGCGACCACCGCTTCCTCTCCGTCTCCTACGTCAACTACCTCGTCCTGCGCTGTGTGTGCTACCTGCTGCTGAACGCCACGCCCAAGGCGACAAGCACGGCAGCAAAGGTGGCGGCGCTGCTGAAGCCCTCCGTGCTCGTGCAGCAGATACGCGCCTTCAACCCCGTCGCCACCTACGACCGCGGCGTGGCGCTGCGGCTGGAGCGGCTGGTGCCTGAGCTCGCCGCGGGGGCCGGCGGTGGCGATGGCGACGAGGACGGCGGCGACGGCGGCGACGGCCAACGCAGGCAGAGCGGCGCACCCGCCGAGGACGAGGGCCCGAGCGTGTCCTTCGCGCAGCCGCCCACGCGCCAGGTCCGCCGCGCCGCGCGTGTGCTGCGCCTGTGCTGGCTGGACGGCGACTACCAGTGCGAGGTCGATCCAGAGGACTACTACACGGAGGAGATGGTGGACGAGGACGCCGCCAAGGCGGAGGCGGACGGCGACGACGGTGGCGCGCCGGTGGAGTCGCACGTCCCGTCGCTGGCGAGCGAGATCGAGGCCGCGGCGAAGGCACGGGAGCGCGCCGCGGAGCTGCGCGAGACCGTTGCCGCACAGGTGAAGCAGCGCGGCGGCGTTGTGCTCTACGGCCTGCTGCGGTTCGTCTCCGCCGCCGTGGCGTACCGCCAGGCCCGCGACGCCGTGGTGCAGCAGCGGCAGGGCATGGGGCTGTCGGTGGACACGTCAGAGGAGCTGCCGGAGGAGGAGGCGGAGGACCCCATGAACGACGAGGCGCTTGTGGACGAGGAGAGCGGCGAGCCCGACGTCGCTGGTGTGCTGGCGCTGCAGGAGCGCATCGGCGTCGACACGGAGGAGGCTCTCGTCAAGGTGTGGGAGGCCCGCGACACTCGCCAGCGGGAGGCGTACGAGATGACCGCGACGAGCCTGCAGCGCCGCCTCGACGCCGGCGGTGAGGAGGAGGAGGAGGAGGCGGATGCGGCGTAACGTGGTGGATGCAGCGTGTGGGAGGCGGAGCGAGGGAGGGCTCGCCTTGCTCTCTTACTCCGTGTCTCGTGGTGCACCCCTCCCCCCCTGCTCCTCCTCCACACACACACACACACATACATGTACACATGCGTGTGCGCCTTGTTGCTTGATGTAGAGCTGTTCCTGACTCTCTTTTTACTCGCTTTCTTGTTTTCTGGTGCGCGATGTGTGTTTGTGTTTCTTGTCGTGTCGACGGCTGACTGATGTGTGTGTCCCTGTCTCTCTCTCTCTGTCTGAGTGTGTGATGGCGTGTGGGCTCGGTGCTTGCTGCTCGTGATCCCTCTCGCCCCGCATCCGCTCCACCGTCACCGCACCCCACCACCACTTCTGTCTTGGCCGGGTGTGCGGCGTCGGCTCTGCCGGTGCGCCGATTTGATGTACTCCTACTCCCCTGCACTCCACCATCGATGTCAGCACCCCCCACACCCACACACACACGTGTCAAAGCGCAGAGAGACGTGATGCAGAACAGAGACTGAAGGAAGTGGACGGAGGTGCAGTCCAGTATGGACGAGGGGAGGAGGCTGTGGGTGCGCTCAGGGCGATGCCTCCTCCCCTCCCTCCTTACAGACGCAACGTGTCTCTCGCACAGCCACCACCATCGCACGTGTGTGCGCATGTGTGTGCATGTGTGACAGCCGGTTCTCCAACAATGACGCCACTTTCTGTTTCTCCTTCTCTCTCCATCTGTTCATCATCGCACATTACGCTCTCTTCGATGCATGCAGGGGGTACGTGGCAACACGTGTATCTGTGTTCTCGGGTTCATTGGTTGCCACTTGCACACACGTACACACACACACACAGACACACAAACGACGACCGACACGTGCGCGTGGTGCTCAGCATGCTCCGGCTGGGGTTGACGTTGCGCGTCGTACCAGGGCTGGCGTCACACGGCTCTCTCGCCACCCGCACGCGCAAGCAGAGCTTCCGACAGACTCGAGGGGCACTGCAAGTCAGTCGGCAGCGTGCGCAGGCTCAGCGCGCTACACACGACCTCCACCAAACACTGAACATGGACTTCGGGCACCGTCAAAGGTCACTCGCGCAGGGGCGGCGGTCCATGCAGCACGCCGCCGAAGACCTGATGTACGAACGCGCCACTCGCAGCGAGCGGCGCGGTGGCGCGGCCGGGCAGCTGCACCGCACCGCGAGTGATCGTGCGACCGATATGGCGACAGCGCGGCAGCTGCTGCACATGGAGGAGAGTGCGCGGCGGCTCATGAAGAAGGGGCGCACGCAGCGCACCGACGCCTTCCGAGCGCAGAAAGAGTGGCGCCGCAGGTACTGACGGGACAGAGAGAGAGAGAGGATGTTTGTGGTGGTGCATCTGCGCCTTCTCTTGACATCTGTCTGAACGCGCTTCTCTCGCTGTCCTGTGCTGCTCTCCGCATGTCTTGAGGTGGGCGACGTGACGCTTCCTGCATACAAGTCTGTGTGTATGTGCAGGTGTGTCTGTGTTTGTCTGTGTGTGTGTGTGTGTGTGGTCGCTGCTGCTGCTGGTGCTGCTGTTGTTGTACTTACGCACGTCCCGACCGGTCTTGAGCTCCCTGCAACGCGGGTGGGAGGGAGTGGGGGTAGAAGGCGTGGGCCGACGCACTCGACGCATCCTCGCGTCTCCTCCTCCACACCTCCATCGGTGTGCGTCTGTGCAGCAGCAAGTGCATCCTCTCTCTTTCTCTTTCTTGCTCTCGATGTGCCGCATGTGGTCAGTGGTGTGCTGTCGGTGCCGAAGGCATACGTCTGGACGCTGTGCATATGTGTTTGTGTGTGTGTGTGTGTGTGTGTGTGTGTGTGTGTGTGTGTGTGTGTCGGCGACGCGACGAGCTTTCGGCCCACACCTCTCTCTCACGCACACACACACACCTTCGCCGCAGAATGGTGCACTTGCTCTCTTTGTGTGTTGACTTGACTCTCCACCCCTGCCTCCACCCTCTCCCGTCTCCGCTCCTGTCTGTCTTTACGTGTGTGTGCGTGTGTGTGTGTACCACGTGCACATGTGTGTCTCTGTGTGTTGTCACGCTCACGTCATCGGCGCAGAAGCCCGAGCGTCTCCCGCAACTCACATCCCCCTCAGTCTCACTCTCTCTCTCTCTCCAAACTGCTCTCTGTGTTGCGCATCATCGACGGCACTCATGTCCACATCTCTGCTGCTGCGCTCGCCATCGGTGCTGCGTGGTGTCGGGGCATCGACGGCGGCCGTCACCACCGTTGGCGTCCTTCGCAGCCACCGGCGCTGCGCGACGACGACGACGACGGCGGGTGCACAGGCGGAGGCCAAGGGCTTCAGCTTCAGCACCTACCGCACCTACAGGCAAGAGCGCAGCGCCCGTCGCGGCCAACGGTACAGCACACTGTCCATGTATCTGGATCGGCTGCCCCCTGGGCTTCGGGAACTGCTGCTGTGGTCGCCACTGCTCGCGCTGCTCTTCTTCACGTGTCGACAGGCCCGCGTCTACTACCTCGAGCCGGACGAGCCGTGGTACTACGTGGCGCTCCCGCGGCGCTGGCGTGGCCGGGCGGCGCCGTCCTTGTCGCTGCTGCAGCGCGCACCGCGCTCAGGTGACGCGTGGCCCGTCACGGTCGGGGTCGATGCAGCCGGCGCGCAGGCGAGCGCGACCGCCACGCGCTCCTTCTCTGGTGAAGGTGTGGTGGACACAACACCCACCGCCGCTCTTGCCGACTCGCCGCCGGTGCCGCCCTTTCACACTGTGCGCGTGCGCTGCACCGCCCCCACGACGGAGGCCGCCGCCGCCGCCGCCGCTGCCTCTGCAACGCCGCTGGAGGCGCAGGCGGTGTCGCGGCATCGTCACGGTGTGTGGGGGGCACCGCTGCAGGTCCTTCGTGATCCGGCGACGCAGCACGTCGTCGGCTACACGACGGTGCCACTGCAGTGAGACGCGGTTGGCGCACCCGCCACTCCTCTCTCTCTGACCATCTCTCTCCTCTGCACATGGGGCCGTACGGCGGTGCTGATACACGCGTGTCTGCATCGGTGCGTGTGTGTGCGTGTGTGTGTGTGTGTGTTGCAGTGCGTGAGAGAGAGAAAGAGAGGGTAGGCGAGGATGAGGAGCGGAGCTGAACAGGCAGGCGACATCACAAACTTCTTCACAGACACACATGAACACACGCACAGACACACACAAGAGAGACGAAGAACACGCGTACTTACGCCACAGAAGTGCTGCGTTGGTCGCCCCTGTTTGTGTGAACCTCGTCCTCCGCCTCTCCTCCCCCTCTCCCCTTCAACCTGGACCGCACATGTCCTCTCGCATGTGTGTCTCCCACTCTCCCTCCCCTTCGCTGTGTCGGCCTCCGCGTGTGCGCTGTCTGGCATCATCCCCACCACCACCATCACCATCACCACCCTCCTCTCTCTCCCTCTCTCCCTCTCTCGCGCACACACACCCCGACACGTGTGGTGCACCGCACCGTCGCACCTCTGCACGTCTCCTCTCCACCGTCGACGTGGGCACCACCACAGCTGTGCGCGCGCGTCGTCCACACAGTCGCGCTCGTCTCTCTCTCTCTCTCACCACCATCGCTTCTTCACCCCCCTCCCTCCTCATGAACCCGGTGGACGAGCTCAACCTGCTGCTGGGCATCGGCCCCTCCCGGCCGCAGCTGCCCCTCACCCTCCGCAAGTCTGGGTACGTGCCGGTGCGTTCGCTGGGCAAGGGCAGCTACGGACAGGCGCTCCTGGTCTTCCACGAGCCGCAGCAGCAGTACTTCGTTGTGAAGCACCTCCACCTCGCCGGCATGTCGTCGCGGCAGCGGCACGACGCGCACAACGAGATACACATACTTCAGAAGTTGCATCACCCCAACATCGTGCGCTACGTGGAGTACTACGAGGAGCATCCGCATCTGTACATCGTGATGGAGTACGCGGACGGCGGCGACGTGTACTCACTCCTCAGCGGCGCGCAGTCGGTGCGGCGGCCTGGCGCGGCTGCCAGCGGAGGCGGTGGTGGTGGTGGTGGTGTGTACCGAGCCGACGCGGCTGCCGGGCTCCTGTCTGAAGCCCAGGTCGTGAGCTTGTTTGTGCAGACGACGATGGCCGTGAAGTACATGCACGACCGTCGGCTGCTGCACCGCGACATCAAGTCCTCCAACATCTTCCTCACCAAGAACCACGTCGTGAAGCTCGGCGACTTCGGCATCAGCACCGTGCTGCAGAGCACCGTTGCCATGGCCAGCACCATGTGTGGGACGCCGTGCTACTTCTCCCCCGAGCTCTGCCAGGGCCGCCCATACAACAGCAAGAGTGACGTGTGGGCCCTCGGAGTGCTGCTCTACGAGTTGTGCGCCGGTCACGTGCCGTTCGAGTCCACGACGATGAAGGCGCTGATGCGAGACATTGTGCACAAGCAGCCGCCACGCATTCCGACTCTCTACTCCGACGCGCTGTGGGAGCTGATCGTGCTGCTCCTGCACAAGGACCCACGGCGGCGCCCCGATGCGGGGCAGGTGCTGCTGTCGCCGGTGCTCATGAAGCACGTGCCCGATCTCATTCATCAGCTGGCAGACAACGACGGCGGAGGCGACCGCGGGGACGCGGCGGCGCGGTTGACCCCGGCGACAGCCGGTGGTGGTGAAGCAAGTGGCGGCCCCTTGCCTCCGCCACCGCCGCCGCGGCGCGGGCAGCCGCAGCCGCAGCCGCTGCCGTCGGAGCAGACGCCGGCTCCTCCCTTCGGCGCTGCTGGGAACGCCGGCGGGGGCATCTCGCTGGGACCGACGTCGACTCCGCGAGCACAGCAACCACCCCCACCACAGCAGCAGCAGCAGCAGCAGCCGCAGCAGCAGCGAGCGCCGCGGCAGCAGGCGTCGAACGCTGGCGACGGCAACAGCGGCGCACCCTCCATCGAGGAGCTGCTCGCCCGCTTCGACAAGCAGAAGATGCGCATCGCAGAGGCGAAGCAGCGCAAGTCTGGTTCCCAGGCTGATCCTCCAGCGCCAAGCAGCAACAGCAGCGGCGGCGGCGGTGGTGGTGGTGGTGGTGGGGCCGACGCCGTGCCGCGACTCTCTCCCGGCGCAGCCGCGGCGCTGCGTCAGCAGGGGGTGCGGGTGGATGATCGGGGGAGCGACGTGCCAGCGCGGCCCTCCGCCTTCGTGCCGCCGCCGCTGCCGGCCGCCCTTCGCGACCGCGGCGGTGCAGAGCAGCGCCGCCCTCCCGTCTTGCCGTCCTCGCCGCCGACTCAGCAGCGCGACGACGGCGCCGCCGCCGTTGGAGCTCGCGCTGCTGCTGCTGCTGCTGCTGTCGTCGCCGCGCCGGCTGGCGGTGTGCACGCGGCTGCGGCGGTCGGGGCTGGGGTGGCTGCTGCGCCAGCGGGTGAGCTCAGAGCGGTGCTCTCCGAGCTGTCGTCCTGGCGGGAGCGCAGCGTCCGCCGCCAGCAGCGTCACGACGACACTGGCAAGGGCAGCCGCAGCGGAGGTGCGCCGGCAGCGCCGGATGCCGCCGATGCACCGGCGCTGTCGCCGCAGCCGCCGTCGTCGCCGTCCACGTCCGCAGCGGCGCCGCCACGTCAGCAGCGCACGGCGGCAGAGCCGGCGGCGGCGTCGTCGCCCAACGGCGGTGCCGTCCGCCGCGGCAGTGGGAAGGACAGCCGCACCGCAGCGCAGGGTGGTGCCTCTTCCAGCCCGTCGCACAGCCACGCCCACGTCAGCGGCGCGGCGGGGGCGGCGGGCGAGGGAGAGGAGGAGGACGAGGACGGCGAGCGCAGCAACGCGCTGAGCTTCGTGGACGCCCTCGGCACCGCGCTGGACGTGGACGCCATCCAGGCAGCCTCCGCCGCGGCGCACCAGCACGCGCCACAGCCGCAGCAGCCCACCGCCGCCCCACCGCCGCCGCTGATGTCGTCGGGGCGGGTCGCCGCGCCGCAGCAGTCGATGCGACGCACCTATCAAGGGACGAGCGACAAGCTGAACACGATGCAGGCGACGCTCTCCTCTGGAATTCTGTTTCGACATGTACCCGCCACTGCGATGCAGGCCGGGACGATGCGTGGCGCTGCCGCTCTTCCCGCGTCCGGGGGCGACGCGAGTGGCGACGGCGGCGCGGCGGACATGCACTTCACGACCTCGTGCATCTGCGGCCGCGCGTCGACGTCGCTCGGGTGCCTCTCCATGATCTACGGCTCCTTTGTGTGCTCCTGCGACGTGTGTGTGCGCTTTACCGGCGCGGCGCACGGGGTGGAGTGGCTGCACTTGCCAGAGGAGCCGCGCGGACTGTCGGCGTTGCTGCCCACGGCGACGGCGGGGACCGGAGCCGCCGCTGCCGCCGCGCTGCGAGCGCAGCTCGGCAGTGCCGCGGAGACCCCGCCGATCGGGTGTAGCGGCGCGGGTGTTGGCGGGCAGAGCGGCGAGCAGTCGGCCGGCGCACCACCGTCGCGGGCACCGAGTGCGGCGAGCAGCGACGCGCTCGCCTACGCCAACATCCGCGTGTACGTCCACCGGCCGCCGACGCACCCCTCGTCACCCCCGGCGGAGAAGGCGCCGCCAGATGCGGCGGGGTGCGCGCACTACGTGATGTACACATGCGTCACATGCGGCGCGCTGATGGGGATGCTGCACGACGGCGTGGAGGGCCTGCTGCTCCCCAAGGCGACCCTCGACCGCACGAGTCTGGAGATACTTTCCTCGTGTGCGCAGACGGTGGACATGGACGCGGCGGAGATGATGGGGATCGACTAGCGGCGACGGTGTACCCGTGCGCATGCGTCTGTGTACATGTGTGTGTATGTGTGTGTGTGTACATGTTGCTCTCTGTCTCTCTCTCTCTGTGTGTGAACTGCGGTGGTGTTGCCGCGTCTCTCTCTTTTTTTTTTATTGTTTTGTGATGTTCTCCGCCTTCATCTCCTCTTCCGATGTTCAGTTTGTTTAGTGTGCCGCGCCTTTGCGTCGTCCGATCTCACCCATCATTGGTGTGTGTGTGTGTGTGTGAAGAGAAGGATACCCTCGTGTGGTTGCCTTCTCTCTCTCTCTCCTTCTCCTCTCCTTTGCTTTGCTTTGTTGGGAGCTTGCGGGACGTCGTCGCAGCGCCGGCGTCTGTGGTCGCACCACGTCCACCCGTCCTGCACTTCACCACCTCCTCCCTGCTGCTCCTCCTTCTCTCTCTCTCTCTGTGTTGCACCGATGTGTGTCATCCTCCCACGTCTCTCCCTCCTCCACTCCCCCAACACGTCCCCTCCCCTCCCACCTCGGTGGAGGAGCAGCGCTCAGTACGCGGCTGCTGTGTGCACGGTGCGTCATGGCAGTGCGTGTGTGTGTGTGTGTGTATCTCCTTCTTTTTTCAGGCACACGCACACACACACACACACACACATGCAGATACACGGGCGCTAAGGAGGTGCAACAGGTGGATGATGGGCGGTTGGCGCGGTTGTGTGGTTGCACCACAGTCCATGGCGCTTCGCTGTACCGCTCCCCATAATGCGCCGCCGCCCTCCCCTCCTTCTCGCACTGCCTATCACCTTCGTCTCTGACGCTGTCCGCCTTCCTGCCCATCTGCCGCGTTGTCTCGTGCATGACACACACACAACGGTCACGTCGCCGCAGTGATGCACGAGCGGTGCACCGCTGTGTGTGAGCGTCTCTCTCGCCCATCCTTCTCACTTCTCCATCCGTCATTCTCTGAACACGTACACACACGCTCACACACACACGCATGCACCCGCACACATGCACACACACTGCTGCGCGAGTAGCCTCCAATCCCAGATCCTTACTCCAGCGTCGTCGCTTCCCCTCTTCACACACACACACACACACACACACATACACACACACACACTCACACACACACACACACACACACACACACACACACACACACACACACACACACACACACACACTCACACACACACACTCACACACACACACACACATACACACACACACACACACACACATACACACACACACACACACGCACACACACACATACATACACACACACACACACATACACACACACACATACACACACACATACACACACCGACACACTGCCGTCGTCTGCGATGGCGGACCGCAGCGACTTCGATGTGATCGTGGTGGGTGCCGGCATGTTCGGCAGCTCGGCGGCGAAGTACATCCGCCGCATGCAGCCGTCGTTGCGCGTGGCTGTGGTGGGGCCAGACGACAACCGCGGGCCGCTGGCGCGCGGCCAGCACTTCGACGAGGCGCGCATCTGCCGCCGCGTGGAGTCGTCGGCTGCGTGGGCGCACCTGAACGACCTCGGCGCGCTGTCGTACGGCGAGACGGAGGCGACGTCCGGGATCGACTTCTACACGCCGTGCGGGTGCCTGTGGGTGGCGAGCGCGGCGGACGCGGAGCGCATCGGCGCTGCGCTGGACGCGGTGACTGCGTCGAGCGGCGGCGCGGACGCTGCGCCGTTCGTCGTTGTGCGCGAGGCGGGCGACGCCGGGGACGCCGCCGCCGCCGCCGCGCTCGCTGCCGGCAAGACGAGCGTGGTGCGTGTGACGGACTCGAGCGCTGCGGCGGAGGCGGTGTACGGCTGCGGTGTGCGTGTGGGCCACCTGGAGACTGCCGGCGAGGCGACGCGCTACTTCGCGGAGAGCGGGCGCGGCGGTGGCGGGACGGTGCACCCGACGCGGTACGTGGAGGCGCAGCTGGCGTGTGCTGCGGCGGTGGCGCCTGCGAGCCACTACACGCGCGTGGTGGAGGTGGCGCTGCACATCGAGCGCAGCGGCGGCGACGGCGACGACGGCGGTGCGGCGGCGGTGATGTACGCGGTGAAGACGGATGCGGAGCGGACGTACCGCGCGCCGCGTGTGCTGGTGGCGACGGCGGCGTTCTCCAAGTACCACGCGCACCTTCCTCCATCGGTGTGTGAGCAGCTGTACCCCCATCCGATCTACGTGGTGCTGCTGCGTGTGCAGCCGCCACACGACGACCACGCGGCGAACGTGCAGGCGAGCCTGCAGTTCCCCAGCGTGATCTGCACCAGCGGCGCGGCATCAAATCGCTTCTACGCGCTGCCGCCGCGCTACTACGCAGACCGTGGCGGGTGGTTCGTGAAGATGGGTGGCGCCTCCAACTGGCTGTCCGCTGTGAAGGACGCCGACGTCAGCACCGTCACGGCAGCGGTGGACTGGTTCGAGAAGGGCGAGACAGTGCCCGCCACCCACCCCGGCGCGCAGGCGCTCGCGGCGAGCCTGGCAAAGGTCTACACCGCGTGGCCGGTGCTGCCCGACACGCCGCTGCCGCCGCCGCACGCGAGTTGTCACGTTGTGCGGTGCATCTTTGACGAGACAGCGGATGAGCTGCCGTTGATCGGGTGCGCCGACGGCGCGGGCCTCCACTGCGCCGTCGGCGGGTGCGGCAGAGGGGCGAAGACGTGCGACCCCATCGGCTGCATCGCGGCGCACCGGCTGCTGGGCAAGGAGCTGCCGCCCGCCTACGCCTTCGCTGCGGCGCTGTTCCACCCCCAGAAGGACGCAGCGCCGGCACCATCGTGAAGGGAGATCGCTGAAGTCACATCCGCCGCTCTCCCCGTGCGTGTGTGCGTGTGTGTGTGTGTGTGTGCGTGCGTGTGTGTGTGCATACACACCTCCCTCTCTCTCTCTGCCTCTCTGCGCCTCTGTTCTCCACCGCTGTGCACGCGTGTGTGTGTGTGTGTGCGCCGAGCGCAGTGTATTTCGACTTCAATTCGATCGTGTGGCGCTGCGTCGCCATCACCGCCTCCTCCCCCACACACACCCCCTCTGTCTTATCGCTCTCTCTCTCTCTCCGTGTGCTTCCACCTTCATCACAGCGCCTAATGGCAGAGAGGGAGAGTGTGTGTGTGTGTTTGTGTGACACAGATGGTGTGGTGTGCGCTATCGGCTGCGGCACCTTCCACTCCTCTCCCCTCCCTTCCCCCCTATCGACACACACGTGCAGAGGTGTGTGTGTGTGTGTGTGTGTGTGTGTCACGGTGCACTGACGTCTCTCTCTCTCTCTCGGTGTATGTGTATCCTGAGACGCGCACATTCACTGTGCAGTGGAGCAGACGGCGTAGACTGAGACGATGACATCAAAATACACACAAACACACACAGACAGATACACGTACACGATGGCACATACTCGCGCTGTGGCATCACAGGTGCGTACTGTTGTCGTCCTCTCTCTCTCTGCCCCCCCCCCCCCCCCCCCCCCCCCGCATTTGGTTGCGTGTCACGATGCAGACATGCGCCTCCCTCTCTCTCACTCTCTCTCTTGTGGCACTCCGCCACACCGACTGCTCCATCCGTTTGCACTCATCACCCCCTCATCCTCCACCTTCATCCTCTGCTGTGCGCCTCTCTTCCTCCTTCTCCCCTCCGTCGCCGTCAAACACGGCCTTGTGTGTGTGTGTGTGTGTGCACATGCATGTGCGTTGTCAACAGAGTTGCAGGTCCCCCCTCTTCTCCTCCGGCCTCCCCTGTCCTCCCGTCATGTCCGCGCGTGTCACTACTACCACCACTGCTGCTGCTGCATCGGGAGCAGCGGGGGCTGTTCGTCGACTCGTGCCGTCGCGGCTGCGCATCGTTCAGAGAGACTTCCTCACGCGCCGCGGCGGCCGAACACATCAGCTGCGCTCCGCCGTGTCGGTGGACTACACGGAGTCGTACTTCGCTGCGTATCGCAGCGACCCGGCGCTCTGTCCGCGCCTCATCGACGCCGAGGCCGTGCACGGCGACGAGCAGCGCTTCTGGCTGACGCGGCGCGAGTTCTACCGTGGCGGCGCCTCGCGCGCCTTCGCCCCCGTGTGGGACCGGCAGGCGCAGGCGCTCATCCAGCTCACCCGCGATGTGCCCCGCATTCCACAAGAGGCGGCCTTCCGCCTCTTCACGCTCGGACTGAAGATGATGTTGCTGCCGCGACTCGTGGCCGGGGTGGAGTCGCTGCTTCCGATGTGGGTGACCATGAACGCGGAGACGCTGCTGGGAGAGGCGCTGGAGTCGCACGCAGCGAAGGTGGCAGAGGATGGCAAGGCAGCCGCCGGTGCCAGCACTGCTGCTGATGCAGGTGCGGTGCCCACCGCCGCATCAGGAGCATCCGCCGGTGACACCGGCAGCGGCAGTGCGGCCACGTCGTAGAGGTCGTTGCATGCCTCACACGCGCTGTGGCGGAGGTGCAGCTTCCTCCTCCTCTTCCTCTTCCGTCCCGCCGCCCGCTGCTGTTCAGGATACTGCGCAGACAACATCGTCGCTACACAGTGCTGTCTCTCTCCCCGTGTGTGTGTGTGTGTGTGTGTGTGTGTGTTTGATCTTCACCGCGTGTGCCAACGACACCGTGTCACACGCCCCATCGCCTCCTTGAGACTCCCTCTGTCTCTCCCTCTGCCTGTTGTCGCTGGTGTGTACACGTGTGCACCCTCTCTCTTCTCCACGACTGCCGCCGTCGCCGCCAGCCTTCCCTCCCACTCGTCTCCTGCGCGTCTGCTTCTTCCAAGGACTCCGCCGCCACCGGTGCGTCCATCTCCTCCGCCGCTGTCGTCGTCTTGACGCTCTCGGTCGCTCTCCGGTCTCCTACCCTCCGTCCATCATCCACGTCGGTTGACATCGCACATACCTTGACACACGCAGACGCACACACGCACACACACACGCAGTGGCCCTGCTTGTGCTTGTCTCTGTACGCGCGTGTGTGTGTCTCTCTTTCTCTTTGTGCAATGGCACACTACGTTCAGCTGCTCGGCTCCGACACACCGAACGGCTACGGCGGGTGTTGCTATCACGGGCCACTTGACCATCCCGCCCTCGCCGAGTCCCCGAGCGGTGCCGTCGCCGCCCCGCCAGCGAGAGACGCACTGACACCCGCAACGCTGCACCTGTACACCGCGACGGACGCGATCGTCGGCAACCCGGACGCGACAGCGCCGTCGTCATCCTCGTCCTCGTCGTCGCCGTGGAACTGGTCCTCCTACCTCACAGCAGCGCGACCGACATGGCCACGCGAGGGGCCGCTGCACCCGCTCTCGGGTCTCTGGTCTCCGCGTCGTGGCCCCGCCACGGCCGCGTCCGCCGCGGCGCATGTCTCAGCGGACACGGGCTCCACCGGCAGCGAGGGCTACCTCTTCTTCAACTGCCCTGAGGGCACGCAGCGCTTCAGCTCGGAGGCGAACATCAAACTCAAGAAGATCCGAGGCTTCTTCTTCACGCGGTGGGGCTGCTGCAGCCGCCACGGCGGCGAGGGCGTCGGTGCCGCGTCCGCCGTCATGGGCCTGCCTGGCATGCTCTTCACCATCAACGACGCCGGCGCGCGCCACGCCACCTTCTTCGGCCCCAGCGCCGTGCTCGATGCCTCGACCTCCGAAGTCAACACACCGGGTGACACGAGTCGAGTCGGTGTGCTCGGGAGGCCGTCGCCTGGCAGTCGGGGCACCGCCACGGCGTCCGCGTCGACGGGGCTGCGCGGCTGTCTCGCGGCGCTGCGCTTCCACTACTTTCAATACCGGCCGATGGTGCTCCGGCAGCTGCACAGCGTCACGCGCGGGGTCGCCGCGGCCGCTGTGATGGGTGCATCGACGCCGGCGGTGGCCACGGCCGCCACACCCGCATCCGTGCCGCCGGCCGTCGCGGAAGCGGGCCGACACACCGGCAATGAGATACACTTCATTGAGGCCGCTGCAGAGACGTCCTGGACGCCGCCACCATCATCGTCATCCTCCTCCTCGTCGTCGTCGTCCGCTGCTGCTGCTGCTGCTGCTGATGCAGTGCCGTTCGTGCAGGCCGTGCTGCCGCTGAGTCCGCTGAGCGTGCTCGTTGCCTTCCGCGTGTCCGGTGGCGGCGGCGCCACCGCGACAGGCGCACCACCACCGCCACGGTCTGCGAGCGACGTCCTCGCGCGCGCGGCGTCGGCGACAGCGACGACGGCAGTGCCGTCCCTCTTCTCTGTGGCTGACACGCACGACATGGTGCTCGGCTACGCGATCGTCGTGGCGCCCGGCTCCAGCTTTGATGCCGCCAAGGCGCGCGCGCTCGGTGTCCGCGCTGGCCCCAAGTACGGCCAGCTGAAGATGGGCATGGCGGTCGAGGCGGACACGGACGCGCGGGAGACGGCCGGCGAGGGTGGTGCGGCTCGCGACGACGCGGGCCCGAGTGGCTCCGCACGTCGACTCGTCCACCCACACCAGGTGATGCGGCCCACCGCTGCCACGAAGCACGCGTACGTGTCACTCGTGCTGGACGGCGATGCTCCGGCAGAGGTGCAGGCGGCGCTGACGCGGCTGCTCGGCGCCGCGGACGCCGCGGAGGCGGCGCAAGAGAGCGGTGGTGGTGGCGTGTTGGCGCAGCTGCTGCGCCAGCACTTCCCTCACTTGTTGTCGTACCACTGCGACGAGGATGACGACGACGACGGCGGCGGCGGTGACGGCCGCGGCGGAGGAGACTCGGCAACGTGTGCGCCGGCGACGCGTCTTCGACCGCGTCGGCTCGTCGTGCGACACGTCGTGCACGTCCAACCGCGGTCGTACTTGGCAGACTTCGAGCGCCGCCGCCGTGCGCGGCCGCCGCCTCCGTCGCCCACCGACGTGGACTGCACCTACGCCGCCTACACCGCCTACGTGTTCGCCGGCGTGACATCGCGGTGCTCGCCGCCGCCGCCGCACCGCAGCGTCGGCACCACCGACGGCACTGCGGGCCAGAGCGGCGGCGCCGTCGTCGGCAGGCACGTCAGCGCTGCACCGACCAGCTCCATCCAACTCACGCTGGCGCCGTCGCTCTCCTTCACCGTCGCAGATGTGGCGGACGACGTCGAGGGCGATGAGGCGAGTCGACGCACGACGTGGCAACTCTTCACCTGCCACGTCCAGCGTCACTTCACGGCCTTCCCCACTGCACTTGTTCACCGTTACCACCTGCACCACCTTGCGCCGTCTCTGTTCCCGCTCGCCGGCGACGGTGAGGAGGAGGACGTCGTCGAAGATGTGGCGGCGATGTCCTCGCCGCAGCCGGTGAAGGACACGGTGGAGCACTGGCCCTACTCCATGAAGCTGCGGTGCGTCCCGGAGGCGGCGCTGCAGCTCATGCAACAACGGCCGCCAACGACGACGACGACGACTACCACCACCACCGGCGGAGCCGACGTCGCGAGCGTGCGGAAGCGAGAGCGTGAGAGTCCCTCCCACGAGGAGCGCACAGCTGCCACCGCCTGCGGCAAGGCAGCGTCTCGACCGCGGCACGTGGCTGTCATGGACGGCGCGGCCTCGTTGCTGCCTTACCCCACGCCGGCCTCGGCGCACGCACTGCTCTCGCCTGCCTTCCTGCGCTCCGTACCCGCGCACGCGGCGAGCACCACCGACGACGGCGGTGGCGGTGGCGGTGGTGGTGGTGGTGGTGGTGGTGCGTTGGGCTTCCTCGGCACGGGGTCCGCCGTCCCGAGCAAGTATCGCAACGTGAGCGGCACCTTCCTTGAGCTGTACCTTCCCGAGTACTGCTTCCCGCGCCGGAGCGGCGACGACACACCCGCGTCCACCACCACGGCGGCGCCGCAGCGTCACCGACGCGGTGTGATCGTCCTCGACTTCGGGGAGGGCAGCGCTGGCCAGCTGGCCTCGCTGTGCCAGCGCGTCCGCGGCGGTGTGCAGTGCAGCCGCCGTCGCCGCACAGCCCCGCGCGTGCGTCCCGCTGGAGAGGCGGTCGCCGCAGCCCGCGAGGACGGCGTGGAGTACATCATGGAGGATGGCCATGCGGATGTGGAAGAGCAGCACCTTCGCGACTTTGTGCTCGACATCGTGCTCGTGTTCATCTCTCACGCCCACGCCGACCACCACCTCGGCCTCGCATCGCTGCTCACACTGCGCCATCACTTCATCCAGCGCAGCAGAAGCAGCAGCAGCACCGCTGCTGTCGCGCCGCCGCTGCTGGTGGTGTGCCCAACAGAGGTGTACGCCTTCTTCATGGACATGTGGGGCAGCACGCCGCCGTACTCGACGTGGCTTCACGAGGAGTGCGTCTTCGACCTCATGCCGCCGCCGGCGAGCGTCGTCGCGCGGCTGGAGGAGGGCGCGATGGCGAAGAGACAGATGGCTGAGGAGAAGGAGGAGAAGGAGGAGATGGAAGAAGAGGAGCCGCAGCACGTGGTGCCGCTCCCGCTGTTCCAATCGCACCTCGCCGCGTGGAACAGATCTATTGCCGCCGCGCTGGCCGACGGTGATGCTCAGCACGCGTCGACACAGCGCTGCGTGCCCGCTCGCGATGCCGCGTCGCCGACTGTCTCACCGGCGGCGGCTGTCTCGGTGCGATGGGACGCCGAGGTCGTCACGGTGGACCACCCCGCCAACGCCCACGCACTGCTCTTGCGCTTTCCAGCGTGCGCCTCCGCCTCCTCCTCCTCCTCCGTCGCACTGCCGACTCCGCCGCGTGTGCGTGGCGGCCACGGCGACTCCGCGTCGGACGCGGACACCACCCCATCCACCACCCGCGTCCTGCTCTTCTCCGGAGACACGCGTCCGTCGTGGTTCCTCGTGCAGCGCAGCCGAGCCTTCGCCGCCACCGCCACCACACCGACGTCTCCGGTGTACATCCTCGTGCACGAGGCCACCTTCGGACACGGCTTCGAGGAGGAGGCGAAGCGCAAGAAGCACTCGACGCTGTCCGAGGCGCTGCGCATCGGCGCCGCGGTGCAGGCGCGCTTCGTCGTGCTCAATCACTTCTCCCAACGCTATCCGAAGCTGCCCGCGCTCACGGCGCCGCTGCTGACCGCCAACGGCGGCGGTGACGGCACCGCTGCGCCACCGGAGGAGGAGCAGCACGAGACGCCGCCCACACGGTCGACTACCACCACGGCGGGTGGCGCATCGCAGCAGCTCCTGCAGTCGCCACAGCCGACGGCCCAAGCGGTGACGCCGACAGATGCCACGCACGGCGATGCGGCGTCGCTCTATGCGAACATGTCGTTCGCCTTCGATCTCATGTCCATCTCCTTTGATGCCATGCAGCGCGGGCTCGTGCCGCGGCTCACGCCAACTCTGGTGCGACTGCTGGAGGAGTACGACTCGTGGAGCAGCAGCACGACACAGCGTATGCGCAACGGCAGCGGCGGCGGCGGCGGCGGCGGCGGTGTGGATGCGGGTGGACAGCAGAGGAAGAAGCAACCGAAGACGCTACCGAGCGAGTCGTCTACTACTTAAAAGAGAGGGAATGAGAGGAGGTGTGGCGGAGCACGACGTGTGCCGGACACGACAGACACACGACATCACACACACACACACACATACACACACAAAGTAGAAGCACCGACGTGCACACACGTGAGCTGGCTCGGACCCCCCTGGGACATCTGGCCATGGCGAGGGACAGAGAAGAGGATTGACGGACACGAGCGATCCCGTGACGTATATGTGTGTGTGTGTGTGTGTGACAGCACCAAAGACACGATCGTCGCTTAACGATGCTGCACCTGTCTCGCGCATCTCTCAACTCCATCGCACTGCACTTCTTCTCTCTCTCTTTCTCTCTCCTTTCCCTCCACGTCTCGACGCTGTCAACCAAACACAACCGCGCTCGCGCTGCACCGGGCCGCCACACATACTCGTGTGTGTGCGTATCTGTGTGACACACACACACACACACTCACACTCTCTTACCTTCCTCGACTTCTCTTTCTCTCTTTCTGCAGTCTACAGACCTGCTGACAGAGGGACTCCCACAGGTCATCGGTGTTGGCGGCACGGCGGCCACGCACGCACGCACGCACTCCTGCCTGCCTCCCTCTCCTTCTTTTGTTGTGTGCTGAGCGAGAGAGACAACCCGTGGTATTCACACACACAAACACACAAGCACACACACGCAAAGGACGTGCAGGGGACGAGGGAGTCCGTCCGCTGCTCATCTACGACTCGTGCGTGTGTGTGTGGGTGTGTGTGGGTGGGTTAGTGTGTATGTGCGAGTTACATCGAGGCATTCATCGTACCCGCGTAGTTACTTCACATACACATACACACACACACACACACACACGCACGCACGCACGCGCACGCATAAAGACATAGAGAGTTGTGCGCACTCCGAGAGGACGCGTAGGCACGAGGAAAGACGCAACACGTGTGAGCGAGCGGCACCGGGCCTACTTCTTGCCTCATCATCGCGGTCTGCACACACACCACACGAGAGAGAGACACGCGCGTAAGAGGAGAGGGACGTAGCGCGTGCTTCAGCCGACACACGCACATACAAAAAGCGACACACACAGCAGCTGCAGCAGCAGCAGCAGCGGTGAGGCTCGGGGGGTGGCAGGATGCGCCTCGCCACCGGTAGTGCGTCCACACGCACAGGCCGAAGCCTTCCTCGGCGATGTACCGACGCGCTCTCCGTGCTCGCCGCCGCCGCCGCACCGTCACGAGGCTGGCGCGGGCTCCCGGCGCGGTGGCTATCCGCATCGCCGGCGCCGCGGATGCGTGGCGGCCACCGCCACGTCGAACTCGCCACACCACCGCTGGCCGCCGCGGCGGTGGGGTCGCCGCCGCTGCTGCTGCTGCAGCGTCGCGGTGTGGCCAGCACAACCAGCACGTCCAGCGATGTGACGGCGACGAGCGCCGCCGCCGCTGCGGCTGCGGCCGCGGCCGCGGTGGCCGCGTTGGCCACGGAGTCGAAGGGGCCGCGTCGCGCAGTGCACCGGAAGCGCGCGCGTCTCTCCGCTGCGCTGACGCCTGCCGCGTCACTCCTCGACTTCGCCGAGCAGCCGGCGGCGGCAGCGCTCGTCGACCCTTCCACCGGCGCAGCCCCGTCGCTGCCTTCAGCCGCGGTGGACAGCGACCCCGTCGACAGCGGCGGCAGCGCCACGGCAGCGGCAGCGGCAGCGGCACCACCGCGACGCAGGAGCGACGGCAAGACAAAGCGTGTCCCGGGAGGTCGTCGGGCGGTGATGGAGGTGTCGCCGGCCCCGTTGGACGACGGAGGCGCCGCCGTCGCGGCCGATGTAGCGCCGTCGCCGTCTCCGTCACCGACAAGCGCCGCGACTGACGCGACGGCGGCGGGGACGGGCCGGCGGCGGCGAGTCACACGCGCCAGGCGCGGTGCAGCCGATGCTGTGCTGCAGACGGCGGACTCCGACACGACTCACCACGACGAGGCACCGCCGCTTGCATCCCAAGAGACGCGCAGCACCGCCGCATCACCGCCGCCGCGCGCTGAGACCTCCGCCGCCGGCGAGTGTGACACCGTCGCTGTCGCGGCCACACCGGCGCGCACGCGCTCCACCGTCAGCCACAAGAAGCGGCGCTCGTCGAAGCGCTCACCCGAGGTGGACGCCGAGCCGACGGAGCGCGCAGGCGATGCGGCGTCGTCCTGCGACGGTGCCACCGGCGTTGAGGCCGCTGCAGTCACCGACAGTGTGGAGCACGCAGCCGCGGTGGAGGCGGACGGGGCCGGCGCAAGCCGTCGACGCCGGCGTCCAGCCGCACGCATACGCACCGGCAAGCGGCTGCGTGCGTTGCCCGTGAGTGACGAAGGCGATGGCGATGCGTCGGCGGCGGCGCAGGGCCCTGCTGTCGTCGAGGCGACCGCCGCCGGCACCGTGGCGCCGCCGCCGCCGCCGCCGCCCCTGTCCTCCTCGTCGCCGACACCAACGCCACACGCGGATGCCGCGACCGTGTCGAAGGTGCGTCTCGCCGCCTCCGACGCCTCCGGTGGGCCGGGCGACGAGCAGCCGGAGACGGTCGACGACGACGGTGCGTCTGCGCGCACCCCTCGAAAGGGAGGGCGGCGGCAGGCGGGCGGCAAGCGGGGGAGGCGGGCGCGGCTCGCTGCGCCTGAGCACGACGCCGCGGTGGACGCGGCATCCTCCGCCGGCAGCGCCACGCCACCGGCTGCCGCGTCGGCGGACCCGCCCGCGTCTGTCGCCGCGGCGGGGGTGTCGAGGGGCACCGCGCCGACCGCCCTCGCTGGCAAACGACGCCTGTCGGCGCAGGCGATCCGCCGACGCTGGCAGCAGCAGCAGCAGCACGGCCTCCGGCGCGCCGTGGCCGCCATGGCCGCCGCCACCGCCACCGCCGCGGCCGCATCGCCGGATGTCTCGTCCACCGGCGTGGCGGGCGGAGACGTCGACACGTCCGCCGCGACGCCCGGGACGGTGCCGGCGAAGCGCCGAGCGAAGCGCGGACGGCCGCCTGCAGCCGCCAAGGCGCCGAGTGGCACACCACAGCCGAAGTCCACGACTCGCACAGCTGCGAAGCGGGGTAAGCGCACCACCACCACCGCTGCTGCTGCTGCCTCTGCTGCTGCTGCTGCGGTGGCGGAGGTGACGCCGCCGGTGGCGGAGGTGGAGGACCCCGCCGTGGCGGCGGCGCGCGCGGCCGATGTTGCGGCTGCGATGGAGGCGGCGGTGGCTGCGGCCGCGCAGCCGGAGTCACTGGACGAGGAGTACGACGCCGCCGCTGCCGTGAGCTCGTGCACTGACAGCGGCGAGGACGTTGTGTCGCGCGCGCTGCAGCAGCAGGCGGACGGCCTGGCTGGCGCCGCGAGCGCCAAGACGGCTGCGGGCACCACGGGTAGCGGCGGCGCCACCACCACGGGCAGCGGTGGCGGCGGTGGCAGTGCGAGCGGTGGCAAAGGCGCGAACTCGAAAGACACGCTCTTCTTCCCTGACTACCGCGAGCGCGTCGTGCAGATCTTTGAGCAACTCACGCAGATCAACAGCGCGCTTGGCGAGCACTTCAAGGCGCAGTCGTACGGCCGCACCGTTGAAGAGTTCAAGCGCGGCGACAAAGCCTTCCAGCTGCTGCCGCCAAACCTCCTCCCGCTGCCAGAGGACGATCCAAAGAAGAAGGCGATGATCGACGCGCTTTACGGGGACGACCCGGCGGCGCAGCGGCGGCGCGCCGACGAGGTGGCGCGCAACCGTGCGAAGCGCACCGTCATCCTCTCCGCCGACAACCTCATCCCCGGAGTGGGGACGAAGCTGCGGGAGAAGCTGATTGAGATCCTGGTCTCCGGCACCCTCGCGGAGCTGCAGCAGCAGGAGTCGAAGCCGATCATCCGGGCGATCCGTGAGCTCTCGCAGGTGCACGGCGTGGGCCCGCGCACCGCCATGGACTACTTCAAGAAGTACCGCATCAGCACCGTGGCAGAGCTCCGCGACCACGCCATCAAGGCGGGGGAGTTGGACATGAACAACAAGGACAGCGGCAAGCCGGCCTCGCTCGTGGTGTGCGCGGACAAGTCCAAGTTCCACCTCAACGACGCGCAGCGGCTCGGGCTCGTGTACTACGAGGACATGTGCCACCGCATCCCCCACGAGGAGGGTCGCGTGCACGAGGCCTTCATGAAGCTGCGCTTGCGCAAGTACCTCGGCAAGGGCTACGAACTTGTCGTGTGCGGCAGCTACCGACGCCAGGTGGAGTCGGCCGGCGACATCGATGTACTCATCACCCGCAAGCGTGGCGCTGCGGACGCGAAGTCCGGCGGCGGCGGCGGCGGTCCGGTGCTGCCCCCGTCCGAGGTGCTTGGCACCCTTCTCGCAGGGCTCAAGGCTGACAAGTACATCGAGGCGACCCTCGCGCAGGGACCCACGAAGTTCATGGGACTGTGCCGGCTGCCGCGCACCGCGGCGGAGGCGAAGGCAGGCAAGGCTAGCGGCCCCGGCGTGCACCGCGCGCGCCGCCTGGACGTTCGCTACGTTGACTCGGAGAGCTTCCCCGCGGCGATGCTCTACTTCACTGGCAGCAAGAACTTCAACGTCATCATGCGCAGCGAGGCGATCAAGAAGAACTGCATCCTCAACGAGTACGGGCTCTTCCGCAAGCTCATGCGGCGGCAGCTGCAGCAGCACAGCGTCATGCAGCGCAATCCAAAGATGACCTTCCACGACATGGTCACCCGCCTCGCCCGCGTGGACCTCTCGATGCTGAAGGCGGCGGAGCCGGAGGAGGGGAGCGGTGGCGGTGGTGCTGCCGCCAGCGGGGGCAACGGCGGTGAGGCGAGCGGCGCGGCGGCGGCGAGGGTGACGGCGGCGGCGAAGGCGGTGAAGAAGAAGGGGAAGGAGAAGTCCAAGCAGGATCTGATGGACCTTCGTGAGATGGCCAAGATTGTGGAGCGGCAGCGCGTGAAGGCGAACACGGAGCGCGACATCTTCGATGCACTTGGCATGGACTACGTATCCCCCAAGGACCGCTGCGTGTGACGCCTGCGTGACTTGCGCCCCCCCCTCTCTCTCGTCGTGGTTCGGTTGGGTGCATCGAGAGCTTCGAGTGCGAGTGTGTGTGTGTGTGTGTGTGTGCTCGAGTTAGTGAATGTGTGTCTTCTTGTGTTTCTTTAGTTTCTGTTCTAAACAAAAAAAAAGTCCATAGACTCTCTCATAGAGGATGCAGACAGTGTTGTGTCTGTGTGTGTGCACGTGTGTGTGTGAGTGAGTGAGTGAGTGAGTGAGTGTGTGTGTGTGCGTGTCTTGATCTTTTGAATCGCGACAGTGATGGTGTTCTCTGGACTGTGTGTGTGTGTATCGGGTGTCTGTGTTGGTGTTTCTCATCTTGTGTCTCAACGTGCAAGGCAACACTATCCACCGATGTGTGTGTGTGCAGCCAAATGCAGAGTCTGGAGGAAGTCGCGGGAGGTGGTGGTGGCAGAGGGTGTGTGGCGACTCATGCTCCCCGCCGCTGGTGTCGCCCCCCTCCCCGGGCCATGCGGCTGCGACTCCGTCTTCTGCAACCGACGACACCAAACTTGCGTGGTGGCGGACAGGAGGGGGGTGGAAGACTCGCCCCTCTCATGTGTGTGTGTGTGTGTGTGTGTGTGGATGCGTCTGCGCTGGCAAACACTCCGTCTGTCTGTGCCGCACACCACCGCCGGACATCGTACTCGACACACACACACACGTCTTTTTTTTTTTTTTGTGTCCTCATCGTACTTTCCTTAAACCTCCCCCGCCTGCACAACTCCACACAAACGCAACACACACGATGTTGACACACATATACACACACACATGTGTGAACACACAAACATACTGCGGCACTGTCGCACGTTGTCATTGCCGCTGTAGAGAACCGCCACTCGTCTCTTTGTGTGCCGCAGAGCAGCTCTCTCACTGCCCGCCAGTACCTTGCGCCACCTTTCGCGAACACACACACACACACACACACACACGCACACACACACAGTGGCGTATAGACCGACAGGCACGCAGAGACGCGTTCGCCACGAGCTGAAAGAGAGAGAGACGTTGGCGTGATAGAGCAACATCATCGGAGGCGGCGGCAGCATATCGCCCTTCACCGACTGAGCTTTCTGTTGCTAGACCATCACACACACACAAACACATACACACACGCATACAGAGTCACCTTTCCCCCCCTCTTCACGCACTGCCACGCGCGATGCTCCGCCGCACGTTCTTGCGTCGCGATCACCGCGAGAACATCATTCGTATCTTCCAAGAGATGGCAGACTTGAACAACGCCTTGGGGGAGAAGTACAAGGTCAGCAGCTACCACCGCAGCATCGAGAGCTTGAAGACGAACCTCGACAAGCCCCTCAACACCCCACAAGATCTGAAGGCGTTCTCTGGCTTCGGTGCCAAGCTGCTGAAGAAGGCGGAGGAGATCATGACCACCGGGAAGCTAGAGGAGCTGGAGAGCAAGACGAAGCCGAAGCTCAAGGCAATCCAAGAGCTGACACAGGTGCACGGCTTTGGCCCGCGCGCCGCGGCCGCCCTCTTCGATCGCGAGGGCATCTTCACCGTGGATGAGCTGTTGTTGAAGGCGGACAGCATCTCCTCCCTGACGGAGCAGCAGCGTGTGGGCATCAAGTACTTCTACGACATCAACGAGAAGATCCCAATGCAGGAGAGTGTGCTGCACGAGAACTTTCTGCGCGAGAAGTGCATGGAGCTGCTGGGCAAGGAGTTCTCCATTCTGATCTGCGGAAGCTACCGCCGCCGCCACCCCTTCAGCGGCGACGTGGATGCGATCCTGTCGCGCACGATGGACGCGCCGCCGCTGAGTGAGCCGGTCGCCGCGACCGGCGTCCTCGCGCACTTTGTGGAGTCGCTGGAGAGCGCCAAGTACCTCGAGGCGACGATGGCGCAGGGCCCCCTCAAGTACATGGGGATGGGCCGCCTGCCGCCGCGCATCGTGCGCGACAAGGCCGGACGCGAGAACACCAAGGTCTACAAGGCGCGTCGTGTGGATATCCGCTTGATCGAAACGAAGAGTGTGCCGACGGCGATGCTGACCTTCACCGGCAGCAAGAACTTCAACGTCATCATGCGCCAGGCCGCCATCAGCAAGGGCTACTTGCTGAACGAGTACGGGCTGTTCCGCCTCGGCACCCCGGAGGAGGCGCGGGAGTTGTACGAGCGCATCGGCATCCGTGGCAAGAACGCCGGCGAGGAGCTCGGCGTGCCGAAGGACGAGTTGGAGGACAAGCGGGTCGAGGTGCGGTCTGAGCAGGATGTGTTCGATGTGCTGGGCATGCCCTACGCAAAGCCAGAGAACCGCGACCCGTGATCGACCGCACCGCTCGGCCCCCCCGCCACGCGTGGTGCACGTACACACACGCATACGCATACAGACACGCATGCATGCACACATACTCTCGTCACGCACAAGTGCGATGCACATGTTCGCGTGTGCGTGCGTGCGTGCGTGCGTGTGTGCGTGCGCATGTCTTTGCACGTGGGTAGGACTGTGACTGTGTACATGTCTGTGTGTGTGAATGTATGTGTTTACTCCATAGAGAGAGAGTGAAGGGATGACGGTGGTGGTGGTGGTGGTGGTGTTGGGGAAGGTGGAGAGGAGAGACAGTGGGGGCGGGCGGTGGAAGAGCCGCGTCTGTCTGCGTCCACGTGTGGCCGACACCGGTGGAAGAGGAGGAGGAGGAGAAGGGCAGCCACTACGACTCTCGCCATCTCGTCCTACTTCTCTCACTATCGCTCGTGTGTCTGCCGGTGTGCCGACACGTTGGCACGTTCCCATTGTGCGTGTGCGTGTGTGTGTGCGGTAGGAGGAGTAGGAGGAGAAGGAAGGAGGGAGGGGAAGTGAAGGTCGACGGTGATGTGTCGTCCGACACTCTTCATCATCGCACGCCTCCTCCGCCCTCCTCATCCATCGACCTCGCGTGCTTTAGTTTTTCATTTCTTTCGTGCGTTGGGGTGGAGCGAGGTGCTCCGATGAGTTCATAGAAACAAGAGAGAGAACACACACACACACACACAGACACACAGCGAGTTGAACGCATGTGCATCCGCAGCGTGCGCACGAGTGCGTGTGTGTGTGTGTGTGTGTGTGTGTGTGTGTGTGTGTGTGTTTGGGTGTGTGTATCCGCCAGCACCTGTATCTGTCTGTCTCCGGTTGTGGAGCGGGTGCGTTCCATGTTGGCTTCCGTCTGCATAAGCATCAACAACAACAAAACAAAACAAAAAAAAAACAAAGACACACACACACTCACTCACACACACATGGAGGAGGACGAGGAGTGAGACTGGAGCTCGCCATCTGCGGTGGTGGTCGGCGCGTTCCACCTCTCCACATTAAAGCGCACCTTTCAGTGAGCGCGTGTGTGTCGAATGGCGGTGGATGAGCACTCGTCCCCCACCTCCTCCTCTCCTACCCGACGTTGTTGGTACCGTTGGACACTCGGGGAGCGACGCGCCAGACGGCATCTCGACTAGGCGACCGAGAG
>JAECZO010000160.1:0-49885 GCA_019188245.1 Novymonas esmeraldas | reverse complement strand
TGTATGTGTGTGTGTGTGTGTGTGTGTGGCGTACTGCCTGTTTCTCTCGTGGTGCGCTCGCGGCGTGTGTCTCTGCAGCCGTGCCTCGCCACCTCGCCACTTCTCCACCGTCGCGCTCCACCGCCTCGCCTCCGTCTCACCACACACCATCACAACCCATCACACACCATCACACACACACGCGCTGTCGCATCGGAATGCTGCGGTGGTGTCTCAGCTTCCGCGTCCTCCGCACCCGCTGCCTTTGCTCCCCCCGCACGCCTCCCGTCACCTCACCTTTGCGCTGCTAGCACCGCACCGTAGAACACAGTCAGCCCCTCCCTCCCCCTGCGGTCCACACACACACTCTCTCTCTTCCTCTCTCCACACGTGAGCAGCTGCGCGAGGGCACTGGCTGAGGGCGTCAGGATGTCAGCGTACGACGACATCGCGGTGAACAGCGCCTCGTCGACGAAGCAGGCGGACCGGTACCGCGAGAATGTGGAGCAGGAGATGGCCTCGCCGTCTGGCGCGGCGTACGTCGGCGCTGACGCGATGTTCCACGAGGAGCAGCGCCGCACGTGCGCCGTGCATGTGCTCGCGTGGATATCCATGCTGCTGAGCTTCCTGCTGCTGATCCTCTGGGTGGTGATCAGCTTCTTTGCAGGAGTGGTGGTGTGGGCCTTGGATGACGCGGGGGCACGGGGCTTTGTGGTGGCTGTGTTGATCGTATCGGTCCTCGCTGCGGTGCTGTATCTGCTGATGACGCTGTTCGTGGCCGTCTTCACATGGCGTGCGCCGTGCTGCGGCTGCGCACGGTCGACGGTGGTCAAGCCCTCACGCTGCTCCGTCGTCGTGTTTGCACTTCTGTTCCTCTTGTCCTGCGTGTTCTCTGTCCTTGCCGGCGTGTTCACCAGCGGCGCGATGAATGACAAGGACATCCGCGACCCGGTCATCGCAGCTTGTGTGTTCATGATCCTGTGCACGGTGGTCTTCACGGTCTACTTCATCCTGTGGTCGGTGCGCGGCGTCCCGCGGGAGTGAGGACGCGCGGTGCACAGCGCCACGACATCGTGGGCGGCACACAGCCGGAGGTGTACGCGTGTGTATGTGTGTGTATTTGTGTGTGTGTCTGCATCCGCGCTGCGTGATGTTATGTGGCGCTGAACGCCTTTGGCGGTGGCGCAGCGGTCGTGTCTGATGACGGGGCGGCGCTGCGTGGCTCTGTCTGTGTTTTTGTTTCTCATAGTAGGGGTGTGGTGGCGCCTTCTTGTTTCTTTTGTTGTGCCTGTGCATATGTGCATTGTGTGGCGTGAGGCGTGTTGAGATCGGTGCTGACAGTCACAGAGACGCACACGCGCGCACGCACACTCGTCTGTCAGCAACGCTCCCTTTTTTTCTTTTTTGCTATACACAGTGTTGCTGTCTTGTGTGTTACGAGGACACACACACAGACCTGTTGAGAACTTCTCTCATGAACGCCCTCCACCACTGCGCCGTTGACGCCGCGCCAACCCACAAACATCATCAGTGCACCGCGCTGCGGCGGGTGTCCAACGGCTGTCGGCTGCGTTGCGGCTGAGGTCACGTGCACCACCACGGAGGCGGAGGCAGTTATGCCAGTGGTGCTGCTCCCGTCGCGGACGGTCTCCTCTCCACCCGTTGACGTGTGCATGTCCGTCTGAGCGCACATGCATGCGAACCGTGTGAACTCCGCTTGTGCCACCCCTCTCCCCCTCCCCCCTCCCTGCCGTTCCCCTGCAGGTGTCGCCGCGGCACCGTGGTGCGTAGACTCGAGGCTGCGCCGCTTCACGGTCTTCTTCACTCGCCCACGGACGGTGTGTGTCTGTGTCCACCGCGCCCCTCTCTCGTACGTGCCGCCGCCAGTGCGGCTCCACACCACCACAGTCCGTGTCCCGGACACACACAAGCGGCGGCCCCCACACCGGTCGCTGCCCCCCTCCCCCCCGCCTTCCCCGCCACAGCCACACCACACCCGACCCAGCGACTCGCACCGCGGCGCACGCGGCACAGATACGCGTGCGTGCTGGCTGCTGCTCCCTCCCTGCGTGCGATGCTGTCCCACGCGATGACGGCTCCCGTGGTGACGTCGGCGCCGGACGGCGTCCTCTCCGACAAGGACAGCATCGGCGGCGCGGGCGATGGCGTGATCGTCGACGTCACGGACGCCTCGCACACAGAGGCGGACACGCGCCGCGACATGCGCTACTGGCTGTCTCCCGCGCGCGCCTTCGCGTGGCTCTCGCTGGGGCTGAGCGCTGCGCTGTCTCTGCTCGCGGCGACGCTCTGCTACTGCCTGCACGACTACCTGGAGAGGCCGCACCCCGACGACGACTCCTACTACCTCGCCGCCACGGCGTACGCGCTGCTGGTGCCTGCTCTCGTGGACTACGCGCTGATGACTGCCTTCCTCGTGGGGGTGCTGTGGCGCCACCCGCGTGGCGGCTCGTCGGTGCTGCGCGCTGCCTCGATCGACCGCCGGCCGTCGCGGTGCGAGCTGCTGCTGTGCGCGGCGCTGCTCCTGCTCTCGTGCTGGCCGTCGGGCTTCGCGGCGTGGAGGGTGGTGGACGACATGGGGCACGACTGCGGAGACCCCGCGACGACCGCGGCGTGTGTGTCTGCGGTGGCCTGCACGGCGTGCTTCGGCACGTTCAGCGTGCTGTGGGCCCTGCTGAGCCGGCAGCGTGCGTAGGAGTGTGAGCGCCAGCTGCCTTCCTGCTCCCCCCTCCCCGCTGCGCAGTACTGTGCTGACTCTCTCTCTCTCTTCTTGTGCGTGCGTGCGTGCCTGCCGCCGTTTGCACACCGCACTTCTCCGATGGACCTCTCTTCTCTCTCTTCCTGCACAGCTCGTGTTGTTTCCCCCCCGCGCGTGTTTACCATTGCCTCTCTCTCTCTCTCTGTCGCCCACCTTCATCTCTCGCCCTCTGGCAAGTCGTCCTCACGTGCGTGTGTGTCGCTGCTACGGTCTTCTCTGCCGGCCGCCGTCGCCGTCGCCGTGTGTACATGAATATGAATGTGTACGTGTATATATATTTGTGTACATGTATGCGTGTGTGTGTGTGTGTGTGTGTGGCGTACTGCCTGTTTCTCTCGTGGTGCGCTCGCGGCGTGTGTCTCTGCAGCCGTGCCTCGCCACCTCGCCACTTCTCCACCGTCGCGCTCCACCGCCTCACCTCCGTCCCACCACACACCACCACACACCATCACACACCATCACACACACACACGCGCTGTCGCATCGGAATGCTGCGGTGGTGTCTCAGCTTCCGCGTCCTCCGCACCCGCTGCCTTTGCTCCCCCCGCACGCCTCCCGTCACCTCACCTTTGCGCTGCTAGCACCGCACCGTAGAACACAGTCAGCCCCTCCCTCTCCCTGCGGTCCACACACACACTCTCTCTCTTCCTCTCTCCACACGTGAGCAGCTGCGCGAGGGCACTGACTGAGGGCGTCAGGATGTCAGCGTACGACGACATCGCGGTGAACAGCGCCTCGTCGACGAGGCAGGCGGACCGGTACCGGAAGGCTGTGGAGCAGGAGATGGCCTCGCCGTCTGGCACGACGTACGTCGGCGCTTACGCGATGTTCCACGAGGAGCAGCGCCGCACGTGCGCCGTGCATGTGCTCGGGTGGATATCCATGCTGCTGAGCTTCCTGCTGCTGATCCTCTGGGTGGTGATCAGCTTCTTTGCAGGAGTGGCGTTGCAGGTCTTCGCTGACGTGCGAGAGGCAGGACCTTATTTGATTGGTTATCTGGTCGTATCGATCCTCGCTGCGGTGCTGTATCTGCTGATGACGCTGTTCGTGGCCGTCTTCACATGCCGTGCGCCTTTCTGCGGCTGCGCACGGTCGACGGTGGTCAAGCCCTCGCTGTGCTCCGTGTTGACCTTCGTGCTTCTGTTCCTCTTGTCCTGCGTGCTCTCTGTCCTCGCCGGCGTGTCCATCAAGGATGCACTGACTGCTGGGAAAATACGCGACCCGGTCATCGCAGCTTTTGTGTTCATGATCCTGTGCACGGTGGTCTTCATGATCTACTTCATCCTGTGGTCGGTGCGCGGCGTCCCGCGGGAGTGAGGACGCGCGGTGCACAGCGCCACGACATCGTGGGCGGCACACAGCCGGAGGTGTGTTGGTGTGTGTGAGCTGTGTGGGGGAGCGCAGGTCCGCCGTCACTCTGACACACACACTCTCTCTCCACCCGCCCTCACGTGTCTGTGTGTCTGCGCATCTGTCTCTCTCTATTTGTCTGTAGCTTCGTTGTGGACGCAGCGCCTGCCGTGCACATCAGCAGGTGCAGCGTGGACGCCTCATCTAACGTCCTCCTCTCCTCCTCTTCCCTCAATGATCTCATTCTCTCGTTGCTTCTCTGTTACTTAACACGTCCCATCCCGCGGCGCTCACACACACACATGCACGCGCGCGGCGGTGGCGGTGTCACCACGGCCAGTCTGTCTCCGGTGCACTTCCTCTCCTCCTCTCACCTCATTCTCTTTCTTCTCCTCCCGCCCTTCGTGTGTCGTCTTCGTCTTGTCTCTTCGCTCGGTCGTGTCCGTGCGGCCGTCACCACAACGGTGCCCGTCGCCGTGTGCAAAACAAAAGAAAAAGAAAAGGAGTGTCCATGAATATGAATGTGTACGTGTATATATATTTGTGTATATGTACATGTATGTGTATGTGTGTGTGTGTGTGTGGCGTACTGCCTGTTTCTCTCGTGGTGCGCTCGCGGCGTGTGTCTCTGCAGCCGTGCCTCGCCACCTCGCCACTTCTCCACCGTCGCGCTCCACCGCCTCACCTCCGTCCCACCACACACCACCACACACCATCACACACACACATGCACTTGCTCACGCTCTCGGATTGAACTGCCGCTGCGGTATCTTGGCTGTAGCATCTGTGTGGCCTTCGTCGCAGAGCGCGCCCTCCGCACAGAGGCGTGTGCCCCGTTTCCAACAGCGGACAGACAGAGGCGTGCGAGGACGCAGCACCCACCGCCACACTCGACGTCGACTGCTTACACAACAAAGTCGCGCCCCTTTGCACCTTCGGGGAGTCGCGCCAGAGAGGCAAAGAGCAAACACACACACACACACATACACACGTATACACATACCGGCGCCGCTGGCCCTGTGTTCATCGTGCCACTCTTTTACCCACCTCGGACAGCGCTCTCTCCTCTCGCGATGCCGCGCGCACACACGGGACTCGCCTCCATCGAAGCGCGCCAGCGGCGCGAGGCGTTCATGGAGAAGTTCAATGCGGAGCAGGCGGTGCAGGAGCGGCAGAAGCGCACGGTGGAGTGGGAGCTGCGAGGCAACGAGCGCAACGAGCAGCGGGAGGTGTTGCAGCACATGGATGGGATCCAAGCGCGGCACAATGACGTGCTTGTCGCACGCCGCCGTCGTCTCGCGGACCTGTTGGCGCGTGAGCATGAGCTGCACACGTCCATGATGACGAGCCTGCCCGAGACAGATGCGCAGCGACGAGAGCGTCTCATCCGAAGGGCGCAGGCGCTGCGGGCCACGCGGGAGGAGGCAAAGAAAGTCGACAGCGGCGCGCGCCACGATCGGTTATTCCGAGAGAAGATCGACTGCCTGCGCCAGGCGGAGAGTCGGCTGAAGGTGATGCAGGTCGCCGATGCTCGCTACGAACAGATGGACGCCGCCGCTGAGCGGCGCCGCCAGGACGCCGCGGAGAGCGACTTCTACGCTCAGCAGGCTGCCGAGGCGCAGCGGCTCGCGACAGAGCGGGTGCAGCGCGATCTCGAGTTGCGCTACAATCGCACGCAGCGCATGGTGGGTGACCTCGCAGCGCAGGTCGCCGGCAACCGACACCGCAAGGACATGGACAAGGAGGAGGCACGGCGCGATGCAGAGGAGTTCTACCGGCTTCTCCACGAGGAACAGGCTCAGGAGGCCCGCAAGCGGCTGCAGCGACGGGAGCGTAATCGGCTGCTGGCGCAGGAGATGATCGAGATGAACGAGGAGCTGAAGCGCGCGCGGCAGCAGGAGTACGAGCAGCTGCGTAAGGAGGATAGAGAGGCGCTGGACGTCATCCTCGCCGCCCTCGCGGCGGAGCAGCAGGAGCAGCGAGCGGAGAAGCAGCGGCGCATGGCCGCGGAGCGACAGCAGATGCTCGACCTTCAGCGGCAGATGGCGATGCGCCGCGATGATACGCACGCACTGGACAAACTCTGGGAGGAGGAGAACGAGAAGCAGTGGCGCAAGCGCGAGGCGCAGTGGGATGCCGAACAGGCGAAGCGCGACACACTTCTGCGTAACGTTCTCATCGCCCGCCGACAGCAGATCCTCGACAAGCGCCAGAAGACGGAGAGTGATGCGCTGCTTTCAAAGCTGGAGGACGCCGCCTTCCTGGAGGCCCTCTCAAGGGAGTGCGACATAGACGCGGCGGAGCGGGAGCGGCGCATGGCGCTGCTGCGCGAGACACAGCAGTACCTCGAGTGGCAGATCCAGCAGCGTCTGGCTGAGAAGGAGGCGGTGAGGCAGGAGCGCCGCACGGAGCTGACGAGTGCGCTGGCGTTGGAGTCGCAGTACCAAGACCGCATCGCTCGCGAGATGGCGAACTTGGAAGCGGCGAAGCCACAGCGCTACCGCCACGTGCCGCTGCTGCCCGCGAAGGTGCGGAACCAAGCACTGTAGAGCAAAGAGTGTTCGAGGGAGACGCGTGTGTACTCACGTGTATGTGTGTATGTGTATGTGTATGTGTGTGTGTGTGTGTATTTGTGTGTGCTTTGTGCATGTGAATGTCGCCCGCACATCTGTTCTCTGCTGCAGCAGCGTGTGCGAGTTGTCGATGTAGAAGAGCTGTTGAGCACGGCAAAGCGAGCGATGCTACAGGTGTGGCAGAGCACAGCTCTGTCTCTCTCTCCCCGTGCGCACTGGTGGACATGCGTGTCTGTCTGTGTGTCTGTGTGTCCGTCAGAGCGAGAAGATGAGTCACTCGTTTTTTTTTTTTCGTTTCTTGTGGTGACGGAGTGCTTCACTTGGCGCATGTAGAGGATCCCAGACACACACCCAGATATTCACACAGAGGCGCGTGCATGTGCTCCCCCCCCTTGGAGGCACACATCTCAGGGATGGGTGTGGTGGACGCGTGTATCAGAGGATGCTGTGTCATCAGCACCTCTCGCATGCGGGCCGCACGGCGTGAACGGCGAAGTTGACTACGCGTGTGTGTGTGTGTGTATGTGAGAGGAAGGTCGTGGTGGCATTGTGGACGTCTGCGCCAGTGACGGGACATGACTCTGCGACGTCATCGCGCACCCGTCCGTCTCCTCCGCCCGTCTCCTGTTACACACACACACACACACACACACACCCTCCTCTCCCTTCTCAGCCAGGCGCGGGGAGGAAATAGTGAGGCTGCGTTGATGGTCATGGCTCATCAGCTCCACTATCCGCTTGTGTGTCTCTCTCTCTGTTCGACAACCGATTCACACACACCCACCCACACACGCATTCACACACACACACACACACACACACACACACACGTTCACACATGTTCACACGCATTCACACACAGGCGCACAGACACACGCGCACGCGCTGCCTTTCAGATCCCTCTTATCATCGCGCCTTCTCTCTCTCTCTCTCTCTCTCTCTTTTTTTCATTCTCATCAGAAGTGCGTCATCCTCATCTTCTCTCATCTTCTCTCATTTTTTTCTTCTTTGTGTTTGCTTCACCGCAGCGGTGCGGACTCGGCGCCTATCGAACACACACACACACACACAATCGCACATACACACACACACACACACACACACACACAACGTGACTCACAAACAAAGACGCGCAGACGCGTTCTGTCTGTCGGTGTGTCTGTGTTTGTGTACGTGCAGTGCTTCTTCCGCGAACGGTGCCAGCGCTCGCTACACCATGTTCCACGTTGCCGGCAGTGCACTGCGGCGGAGGGGCCTGTCCGTCGCTCTCATCGTCACTGTGGCGCTGGTCAGTCTGTTGGGGGCCTCGGCGCTGCACGCGACAGCGGCAGAGGAGGGGCCGCGCATGAGCCCCGTGGCGCAGTGCAGCGAAGACTTCAGGCTTATGTGCCCCGACGCCACTTCCACGCGCAACCTGTGGGGCTGCATGATGAAGAACTCGGCTATGATAAGGAACGACATGTGCAAGGAGTACGTCGTCGGCTTCCGCGCCTGCACCTCCGACGCGGAGAAGCGTGGCACGTGCGTCTACCCGGCCGCTGACTACGCCACGTCGGTGCGCCGCTGCCTCCGCACGATCCCCGAGGAGAACATCTCTGAGCCGTGCCGCAGCTCTCGCTTCTACGCGCCCATTGCGGAGCTGCTGGCTGCACAGCGCGCCACGAAGGGGTGGGTGTAGCTGCCACGGCTCGCACACCGGTCCATCACTGAGGACCTCTCTCTGAAGCACACAGAGCGCGTGAGGTGCTACACACAGCTCTCCCACCACCTCATTCCTCTTCTCCACTGCCGAGCCCCATCCCGCTCGGTCGCACGCGGCCACCACTGCGTCTCGTGAGTGATGCGAGCGCGGTGTGTCATGCTTGAATGCGCTTCCTCTCCCCTCCCCGTCTCCTTCGTATTGGGGTGGGCTCGTGTGTGATGAAGCGCGTGTGAGCTGGCGGTGGCAGTGATGGCGTGTTCAGCATGCCGCCCGCGTGTGCGTGCGTGGTTGTGCTCTCGCATGCTGAAGGTATGTGCCGATGGTGCGGGCCGCGATGCGACCGCTGCTCCAACCACTATGTATGTGCGTGTGTGTAAGTGTATGTGTGTGTGTGTGCTAGGACAGTATTTACATGTGTCGGTGTGTCGGCTCTCTTGGTGATTCGAGCGACGGCAGCAGGAGGGCAGTCGAGGGTGGCGACTGCACCGCCACCGCTGTCAACAGTCCTGTGGTGCCACGCCTGTGGACGCCGACGTGTCGCCCTCCTCCTCTTCCCCTCTCCTCTCTCTCTCCCTCTCTTTCTCTATTTGTCTTTCGGCCTGGGTGAGAGTGCGCGCGCGCGCATCTGTGCATCGCGCCGCCGCACGCACTCTCTCTTCTCTCATTCTTCGGGGCACTGCCGCGTCTGTGTTTGTCTTTGCTCGCTTTGCGTGATCATGTCGGTCCTGCGTGCATCTTCTCTCTCACCATCACACACAGACACACACACACACACATTGTCTCAGGCTGTGTGTGCGTGTGTGTGTATGCTCCATTGACTTCTTTTTATTTTGTTTTGTGTGTCTGTCTGTACTTTGCGTGTCCGCGCCGCACTCGCTCTCGATGCATCCTGCGCCTGTCTTTTCACCTGAGGAAGAGACGCGCAGCCGCGCTACTCCGCACATGTGTGCGTGTGTCCGTGTGTGTCCGTGTTTGTGCGTGTGTGCGTGTGTGTGCGGAGGTGGGGTGGATGAGAGAGACGCGATCCACACTGGTTCACGCTTGAGAGTGTCCTCCGTGATATGTCCGTCTGTATGTCTGTGCGAGTGCACGTGTGCGAGAGAGTGGCATCACACACAGACACAGACGCACACAGACACAGACGCACACAGACACTCACACCCACACAGCCACAAATGCATATGCACCGACACCGAGGTGCGGTGAAGGAGAGGCCGATGTGGGAGGATGGACGGTGACGGTGGTGGTGACTGCTGGCACGGTTGCCTCCGTACCCTCTCTCGCCGCCGCCTCTGTGCCTCGAGACGTGAGGCCTGTCGCGCATACGAAGACTGTGCAGACATGAATGGAAGACGTCGCCTCTCCCCTCATTCCTCTCGTATTGGCTCCTCCTCCTCGGCCGGCTTGGCGACGTGTGTTGTGTGCCCTTGACCGGCGCCATACTCCTCTTACGCAAAACACAGAGACATACACAGAGAGACAGAGGCAGATGACTGCATCGTGTCGGTGTACTCTCTCTCTCTCTCTCTCTGTTCCACACGGGTGAGTACCACCACGCAAACTGCGCCTGCTGCGTCCACCTCAACGGAGAGATGTGAGAGAGTGAGAGTGAGAGAGAGTGAGCACACCGACAAGGAGACAGAGAGGACTCTCCCCTCCCCCTTCGCCGTCCCTCCGCGTGCCTCTGTGACGCATCCCCTGTCTGTGTCCCACCACTGTCCGCCATCTTCACACACACACACACACACCACGTGCAACAACGACGGGGAGGTGCTCACACGGATGTAGAAACGTCCTGTCTCTCTCTCTCTGCCTGGACGTGTGTGTGTGTGTGTGTGTGTGTGTGTGTATGTGTTGTTCATCCTATCTCTCCCTCTCTCCCTCTCTCTCGTCCCTCTGTCGTTCATACACACACACACACACACACACACACACACACACGCACACACGTGCGGTGCGCGCTTGTCGAGGACACCGCATGTGCGCCGTCAACGCCGTCGTGCTACTGCAGTACTCGATCGCTGTCTTTCTCGTCTTCGACAACTCACCCACCAACACCCCAACACACATTCTCTGTCTCTGTGCCTCCTCCCGCAGCGTGCGTCACACTCCCCCTCCTCGACACACACACACACTCTCTCCCTTCTTTATCTTTGTGTTGTTGGCTGTTTTTCTTTGTATCGCCTGCACCGTCGCAGCGCCACACGCGCTACACACACACACACACACACACAGAGTTCTTGTGTCAAAGTACCCCCCCCCCCCTCCCTCCCCCCTCTCCCTCTCTCTCTTGCTCGTGTCTTCTTGTGTCTCTATCTCTCTCTCTCCCCCTAACCCGGTCCAGAGATCCACAGCGGCAGCGATGGTGCTCGAGTCTGCGCCGGCGCCGGTGTTCGCCACCAAGGCGGAGCTGTACGACTGGCTGGAGCGGCAGGTGGATGCACTTGTCAGCGGCATGAGCAAGCGCTTCACTCCGCAGGCAAACCTCATCATCGGCCTCAGCAACGTCGCGGCGCTGTGCTTCTACGAACTCAATCGCTACTGCAACCCCGGCGCTGCACTGGAGCACCTCAAAGTCAACTGGTTCGGCTTCTACATGTTCCAGGCGCCGGGGCTGCTGGCGCTGGGCCCCTTCCAAGGCCGCCCCGCCTGCACGGAGATCCGCGCCGGCAGAGGCGTGTGTGGCACCGTTGCCGAGGGCGGCGAGTCGCTGGTGGTGCCGGACGTGCACGAGTTCCCCGGCCACATCGCGTGCGACTCGGCATCCGAGTCCGAGGTGGTGGTGCCCATCCTTCTTGAGAACGGCAGCGTCGTCGCCGTCATCGACGTGGACAGCACAGAGCGTGGTCACTTCACGCAGGAGGATGCGAAGGGCCTCGAGCGCGTCGCCGCGGTGCTCGTGCAGCACCTCGAGTTCCCCATGGCGAGGGCGCTCGCCGTGAACCCTGCCCTCGGTCTCCCGGGCTACTCGGCGCTCGCGGGCGGTGAGCGAGCGCTGGAGGTGGACGACGCCACCGCCACCACCGACGCCACCACCGCCACCGCCACCGCCGTGGCGACGTCGACGAGGGCGACGACGACGACGACTGTCACGGTCATTCCACATTTTAGAGTGGAGCTGAAGGAGCCTGATGTCGCCTCGGAGCGTGTGGGCGGGTGGCTGTTCACGCGCTCGAAGCTGGACCGCATCATGACGCAGGAGGAGATCGAGGCGATGCAGGAGTCGCTGCGCATCACGGCGCTGCCAGAGATCGCGTTCCGGTGCAACACGCTCTCGGTGGGGCCGGAGGCCCAGCAGGCGCAGCCGTGGCTGCACTTCAGCGTCGAGTCGCTCCTGCGCAGCGCCGCGCAGTACTACGAGACGGACGAGTTCAAGACTGTGGTGAGTCCACAGCTGCACATACCTGTGTCGGCGGGCTGGGAGTCCTTCAGCTTCGACAAGTACGACCCCGGCGTGGATTGGGCCTGGCGCAACAACTTCTACGGGATCGCACCGGAGCGGGTGCGCCTCGTCGCCCGTCCTGCCGACGACGCGAGCGCACCTGGGATCAACTGGGATCTGCTGCGCGACACGACGCTGCCCATCCTCTTCTACGGCGAGTTGGACATGATGGAGGACGACCTGCACGACCACGGGATGGTGACGAGCAGCATCAAGTACCGCGTCATGAGCGCAGCCTTCTTCCTCCTCTTCCGGCATGTGGTGCGAGTCGACAGCCACGCGGTGTGGATGCGCGAGGTCCGCATCTTCCACGAGTTCGGGCGAACTCGCGCCCCATCAGCGGTGCCGCACGTCGTCCTCCTCGAGCAGCTGCGTCGTGTGTGCATCGCGGAGCCGGTGGACGGCGTGGAGTGGAAGTCCATGTCGCCTGATGCGGTATCGGCCAAGTCGGCTGTCCTTCTCGCGCGTGAGTGGATGCTGGAGCCCGTGTCGCCGTAGCCGAACTCTATTTCACTTCTTTGCGTGGGTGTGGGTGGAGACGTGGAGGAGGGCGGGTGGCGGACGAGGCGATGCGGCGATGCGGCGATGCGGCGATGACGTGGACGTGTGTGTGTGTGTGTGTGTGTGTGTGAGGTCGCCTCCACCTCTCTCCGTCTCTCTCCACCTTATCAACCGTCCAGGAGTGTGGCTGGTGTCCGTCACGGCCCTCCCACGCCCCGAGTGCATGTCCTTCCCTCTCTTGCGCTTCGTTTGGGGCGATGACCTTCTCGCGTGTCCTGTGTCTCTGTGTGTCTCTCCCTTCACCGTCGTCGCCATCATCCGAGCGCTGATCCGGTCCTTCACCCCCGCCACCCCCGCCACGCCACCGCTGGGAGGCAGGGCGTGGCGACAGGAGCAGACAGCAGCGGTGGTGTCGCCGCGCTGTACACGCACGCCTTCGCTCTCCCTCTCTCTCTCTTCCACCCCCCGTCCGGACACGGCGCTGCTCGCCATCGAAGCACAAGAGCGGCGTGTGTGAGAGGGACTCGTGCGAGTTCGGCCACTGCTCTGGCCGCTGCTCTTCTTCTCTGTGCTCAGCCGACTTCACTGCCGTCTCGCGCTGCTCCACTCGCACCTTCGTCGCTGCGGTGTACACGCGTAGTACGTGGGTTGGCTTCTCCCCAACACTAGATAGCTGCAGTGGGACGCCTCTTCCTGTCGCACTCATCACATCACACCACATCACAAACACACATTCATACCGTTGTTTCATCCTCGTTTGCGTAGGACTGTGAGACGCGGCGGCTGGCGAGGGGGAGAGGGTCGACGACGCTAATGGAGGTGTTGAAGAAGACTGCAGCGCTCCGCGTGCAGAAGCAGGTGGAGGGTCGGCAGCCGGAGGATGTCGCGCATCTCTCGCTGAGCGGTGTCCCGGTGCTGCCGGAGCTGTGGGCTCCGTACACCCACCTCACCCATCTCCTCCTCGTGTCCATGAAGCCGAAGCTGACGAGTCTCTGTCTGCTGGGCCTCGACCGGCTCCAGTCCCTTCGCCTTCTCGATGTGAGCGACAACGCCGTCTCCGTCGCCACCGCGCCGCCGGCGGTGCCGTCGCTCGTGCGCCTGCTGATGCCGAACAACCACATCGAGTCGCTCGCGGAGGTGCTGCGGCTGTCCAAGTGTTTTCCAAAGCTGGAGGTGCTCGACGTGGCGGACAACGCCGTCGACACGCCGGAGAACTTCTCCTCCGTCTTCGACGCCTTCCCGATGTTGGCCGCCCTCAACTCGCGCACCTCCGACGGTGCGGAGGTGATCGTGGAGGAGTCGGATGAGTCCAGCAGCGAGGAGGACGAGGACGAGGACGACAGCGACAGCGAGGAGAGCACCACGGATGCGGAGAGCGACAGCGGCAGCGATGCACCGCCACCCAAGCGAGTCCGCGCAGAGGACGCCGGAAGCACGTGACGGCGACCGCGAGAGCGAGAGAGAGAGAGTCGTGCCGGTAGATGATGCGCGCGCGTAACGCACTCGTGATTGTGAACGGCTCATTGGCGCCGCCGTTGGCGGGTCCGACGCCGTGCAGCAACGGCGGCGCAGCCTTTATCTCACGTGTTTGGCGGTGTGGGACACCAGAGCTGTGTATGCGACCGCAGCACCTGTCCTCTACCACACCTCTGCTGCAGCCTCTCTCGGCCAGCGGTGGGACTTACTGGGGGGAGTGCGCTGTGCAGGACACTTGTGCGTGCCTCGCTCGCTCTCTGCCCTGACTCGCGTCCACACCTCTCGCATGCACGACTACACCTCCCTTCCACTTCATCTTCATCCCCCTTCGGCAACACACACACACACACACACACACACACACACGTACACACACGTACACACACGTACCGCACGGCGTACCTGCTGCCACCGCAGAGCACCTCCCCCTCCTCCCGTCTCCTGCCGTCCTCTCCTTCCCTCTCCCTCACTCTCTCTCCGCCTCTCATCGCACGTCCCTGATCTCTCTGCGCGCGTGGCGCCGCCAGTTGAGCGTGTGTAGTCGTCAAGACACGAGTACGGCATCGCCGTCCCCAAGGACACAACGTTCCGCCGCCGCGCCGCGTCTGTACTCCTGCGCCGCGCCATGTCTCGCTACAACATCCCCGACGAGCCGACTGCCGCGACACTCGCGCACAACCTCGCGGCGGTGCGCGGCGTCGTGGCGCAGGAGAGCGGCGCCCGCCCCGTCACGCTCGTTGCGGTGAGCAAGACCAAGTCGCCTGCGTGTCTGCGACACGTGTACGACGCGGGCCAGCGCATCTTTGGCGAGAACTATGTGCAGGAGTTGGAGGAGAAGGCGAAGGAGCTGCCGCAGGACATCGTGTGGCACTTCATCGGCCACCTGCAGAGCAACAAGGTGAGGGACCTCCTCGAGGGGGTGCCGCACCTCAGCGTCGTGCAGACCATCGACTCTGAGAAGCTTGCCAGCAAGGTGAACGAGGGGTGCGCGCGATACCGCGACGGCCGCCCGCTGGACGTGTATCTGCAAGTGAACACGAGTGGCGAGGAGTCGAAGAGCGGCACGACGCCCGGCGCGGCGACGGTGGCGCTGGCCGAGTACATCGTCAAGGCATGCCCGCTGCTGCGGCTGCGAGGCTTCATGACGATCGGCATGCTCGACTACACGAGTCGACCGGAGAACTTCGAGTGCCTGACGCGGTGCAGGGCGGAGGTCGCACAGGCGCTGCAGACGGCGCCAGAGGACTACGAGCTGTCGATGGGCATGAGCGGGGACTACGTCAACGCCATCCGCATGGGCGCCACGACAGTGCGCGTCGGCTCCTCCATCTTCGGCGAGCGCTACTACCCGGCCAAGCAGGGGGACGTCAACGCATGACGGCCGCCTGCAACGGTCTCTCTTATCTCCTCGCACAGCACCGCCTTGTGCGCCCTGTCGAAGTAAATGAGCGCGTCGCATGCAACGAGCCGGCGGCAGCGTGGCCAGCCGCCGTCGCACACACACACACACACACACACACTGTACTGCCGCACCCAGAGTGGAGGCGCTGTGCGCTTCCCAACGTGGGCGACTGAGAAGCAGGAGAGAGAGAGGGAGAGAGAGAGAGTGTCTGTGTGTGTGTGTGTGCGTGTGTGTGTGTGTGTGTGTGTGTGTGCGTTGAAGCGGAAGATGCGGTGGCGCTTCTCTTCCGCCTTCTGCTCTCCTTCGACTCTGCCGTGCCGCGTGCACGTGTGTCGGCAGGTGTGTCTGTACGGGATGGTGACGCCGCACCTCCGCTGTTGCTTCTACTCGCTCTTACCGCCCCCTCTCTTTGTGCCTCCTCGTGAAGAGACGCGTGCTCTGCATCTCGCCACCCCATCCGTCTCACTCTCTCGACAGACAGGAACACGCGTACACACACACACACACACACACACGGTCTGCACGCCGTAGGTGAAAAAATGGGAGCGGCCACATCGAAGGACCGCTACACCCGCGCCGCCAACACCGGCATCCTCACACTGGACAAGCAGAACATCTCGTCGTGGTCCGACCTCGTGAAGGTGCTCAGGAAGCTGGACACGCTGCGCACCATCACGCTCTCGCACAACCCACTCCGCAGCGCCGTCCCTTCCACCTTCACGGCGCTGCCGCTGTGGGCCACTCTCGTGAGCGTCGATCTCTCGAACAACGGCCTCACATGCGCCTGCGCTCTCGGCAGCGAGACGCCGCTCGCGAAGCACCACGCCGACGATGCGCCGGCGCTCATCGCGGCGCCGCCGGTCGCCAACGCCGCCCACGACGCGACACGGCGGCTGCCGCTGGAGTCGCTGAACATCTCTGGCAACGCTCTTCACATGCTCCCGGCGCACATCGCCCTTCGGTTCCCCCGCCTGCGCCGTCTCGTGTGCACAGACAACACGACGCCGCTCGCGATCCCCGGCTCGCTGGCGCAGTGCATCGGCACGAGCAAGTCGCTGGAGGTGGTGGCGCTCCAGCGAAGCGGTCTGCGCCAGTTCACGATTGCTGACGACGCCGTGATGCATCCCTTCCCGGCGCTGCGCGAACTTCTGCTCGATCAGAATCATCTCAGTGGCACCGTGAGCCTGGGCTTCGTGAAGGACACGGAGTCGCCAGTGATGCCCGCGCTGCGACGCATCAGCCTGGACGAGCAGCAGGGCAGCGACCCGCTCCGCCGCGTTGACGTGATCATCTTCGCACACTGCCCCGGGCTCACTTCGCTCTCACTGCGAGGCAACCGCAACGAGGCTGAGCTGCACGACACACTCGTCCAATCAGACGTCTACCGCAGCTGGCAGTCGCGCCAGCGAGACGTAGTGGACAAGAAGTTGCACGCTGGCGGCATGGCTGAGCTAATCTGATTTGTGTAGGTGTCCCCCTCTCTGTCTGTCTGTGTGTGTGTGTTTGTGTGTGTGTGTGTGTGTGTGTGTGTGTGTGTGTGTATGTGTATGTGTATGTGTGTGTCTGTGGATGGGGAGTGTGCTTGCTCATCTCGCATCCTCCGATGTCGACGCCGTCGCTGCCGTGGTGGAGCGAGTCTTCTCCGCCGCGTTGCCGACTTGGACGTTCTCTTCTCCTCCGCTGCCGCTGTTGTTGTCAAGGACTGCAGCGCGTCTGCTGCCCACTCTTCTTCCTTCTCTTGTCTTCCGCGCCGCCGTTGTTGTCGCAGCGGCCCTTCTTTGCGCGCACCGTGCGTGCGCATGTGCACAGACAGACACACACTCTCTCACACACACCCAAACTCTTACAGAGAGAGAGAGAAGCTGCTCTCTCTTCTCCTTTCTTTCGCTGCGGTCGTGCGCAGTGTCGCCTCCCCCCCCCCTCTGCCGCCCGCCGCCGCTCGTCACTGTCGAAGGCGCGCAGTATCTGTTTATCTTGTGCGCACCACCGCCCATTCCACGGTGTGTACAGGTGGTGGTGGTGGTGGTGGTGGTGGTGTCGCAGTCGGGAGGGAGACACACAGACACGCGGACACACAGTCGCACTCGCTCTCTCTCTCTCTCTCTTGTATGTTGTTCATCTTTTTTTTTTTTTGTTCGCTCCCGCTCTCCGTCATCCGCATCGTCGATCCCACTCTCCATCTCCGCTCAGCGGCACCCGTCCACCCTGACACACACACACACGCACACATACACGCTTGCCTCTCTCCCTCTCCCTCAGTGTGCTGCCGACGGTGACAGCGCCGTTAGCGGCCGGGTAGCCTTCACTGTGGGAGTGGGGGGAGGGAGGAGAGCCAGCGAGCACACGTGGGGGAGGTGATGGGCGGTGGCGGCGCAGCTCCTACCACCGCAACACCCGTTGCGCACCTTCAAGCGCTGCTTACGTGCTCACACGCCTCCTTCCTCCTCCTCCTCCCACTCTCCTGCCTCTCTCTCCTCCATCTGTCTCTCCATCCCAACGGCGGTGCACGACGCCCCACACCACGTACCGTGACACACACACACACACACACACACACACACAGACAGACACAGACAGACATACGGTTTCTCTCACAGATATGTGTGCCGCAGCATCATCTTCTGTGCGGCAACAGAGACACGTCAGTCTCTTCTTCGACTGCCGCGTCGGCGAAGCAGTTCGAGGGTTCGACGAGGTGCGACTGGCGGTGTGGTCGCAGCTCACCCGCCTTCTCACGCTCGCTGGTCTGCGCGCCGACGGCGAGCACCCCGCGCCGTCTGTGGCGGTCTACCTCGTGTCACACACTCACGTGGAGCTGTGCGCACCGGCGCCGGTGATCGGTGCGAGGGGTGGCCAGCCCTCCTCCGCACACGCGGCCGAGGTATACGAGGGCCTGCGTGGACTCGCGACAGCAAGAGCGTGCTGCGACCGTGGCGAGCTCGGCGGCGCTGTGTTCGGGAGTCGCATGGCGCCGGTCGTGCCGCACATGGAGCAGGCACTGCGCGGCTCCTCGCAGAAGATTCATCTCCTTTTGTTCTGGTCCGCCTACGTGCGCTACACAGAGGCCACGCAGAGTCTGGCGTCGCTGCGTCTCGGTGCACCGGCGCCGCAGTCGGTGCACTGCCTCCTGGCCGACAGCAGCGCGGTGCGCCTAACTGTTGGCGATCTGCGGCACGGCGCTCGCGTCTACCGCTGCCCGTGCGACGTCGCGCAGACGCGAGCCGCCGTGCACGCCAGCGTAGGCGTCTTCCTTCTCCCTGACATGCCCCCCACACACACGCTGCATCTCCGCCTCGGCAGCCACACCGTGCCCGTGACAGCTGCTCTCCAACACCTCAGCGCAGTCCTGCGCGCCGCACCCACGACACCGCTCGCGCGGCCCCCGCGCGAGGCGTCTGCGTCTCCTCCCCTCCCCGCAGCCGCCACATGGCCACCCGCGGCGCCGCCGTGCGAGGCACCGACGCTTCAGCTTAGCGCGGTGCTCGATGCCGCAATGGTCGACGAGGCTCTGCTCTGTGGTGACACGTGGGTGGTGGCGCTGGCGCCGTCCGTGGCGACCTCCCTCTGCCGCGACGCACTGTCGCTCGTCTCTCTCTGGCGTGCGGCCGCCGACGTCTTCCGCGGCGACGCGCTCGTCTTCAGCGGCGGGGGCACCGGTGTGGAGGCGTGCGGCCATGCAGCGCTGCGCCATCACAGCTTCATCGGCTACTTCCACGTGGACGGCACTGTGCGACTGCGTGCGATCGTGCCGACGGAGCTGTGGTGCGTGCCGCCGCTCGAGGTGCCCGCGCACGACGGGCTGCCAGAGCAGACGCGGTGGGTGCAGGAGCTTCGGCCCCTCCGGCACAGACTCGTCGCCTTCTGCAGCTCCGCGGCCTTCTCCATCGAGCAGCTGCTGGAGGGCGGCGTGTGCGACTCGACCTCGGCTCCGTAGATGAGCTCTCCTCTGCTTTCTTCTCTCTCTCTCTTGCTGAGTCTTGCTGCACCTGCTGCTGCTGCTGCTGCTGCTGCTGCTGCCACATCCCACTGCCCTCCTCCGTCCTCCGTCTGCCGTCGCCGCGGTGCGACTGTCACCGTCGCCGCACTCGTCTCACTTCACACTCTCTCTCCTCCACCTCCTCTCCTCTCTCTCCCTCCCACACACACACACACATACACATGTTGCTCCACGTTGTCCGTGCAGTCTGCTGTAGTGTTCCTTAGCAACTCAGTCGGTGGACATCGTCTTGCACTCCACCATCGCCAGACGCTGTGTGTCTCTCCTTCTCTCTCACTCTCTCCCTCTCTTCTCGTCCATCACACCCCACATCTCTCAGCGATGCCGAAGGAGGCGTGCAGCGGCCTGTGGCGGTCGGAGGACATGGTGCTCCTCTCCCTCCACATGCAGCGCGAGGTCGCCCACGACGCGGTGTTGAAGCTGGGAGAGATCGGACAGTTCGAGTTCCAAGACCTGAACAAGGATGTGAGCGCCTTCCAGCGCGACTTTGTGCAAGAGGTGCGCCGCTGCGACGACATGGAGCGCAAGCTGCGGCTCTTGCAAGATGAGATCGACAAGGCCGGCGTCGCCACGATTGTGGAGAGCGGCGCTGAGGGGGAGACGATGTCGTCTCTCGAACACAAGATCGACGAGGTCTACACGGAGGTGCTCGAGCTCAATGAGCAGTACCAGGCGCTGATCGAGGAGCGCAACCGCTCCAAGGAGCACCTCGAGATCCTCTCGCGGGACTTCGGCGGTGCGTCCGGCGACGGGCTGCTCATGGTGACCGGCGTGATTGCGAAGGACCGCATCCCCATGCTGGAGCGTCTTGTCTACCGCGCCACTCGGGGCAACTCGATCATGCGCACCGACGACATCGACAAGCCCTTCTACAGCATCAACGCCAACGAGTCGGTGTACAAGGGTGTCTTTGCAATTTACTTCTCAGCTCCGCGGCTGCGAGAGCGGCTGATCAAGATCGCGGAGGCGAACACCGCCACGGTGTACGCCTACGCGGACTCCGAGCAGAAGCTGTCGCGCATGCACGCGTCGCTGCAGCAGCAGGTGGACACGATCACGCAGACGCTCCACCAGTCCGCCTACCGCCAGCGCCAAGTGCTGCTCGGCATCGCTGCCGCGTGTCACGAGTGGCGCCGGGCCGTGGTGACGGAGAAGGCGGTGTTCTCCACCATGAACATGCTGCGCCTCTCGGGCTCGACGGCGATCGCGCAGGGCTGGGCGCCGGTGCGTGCGTGCGACGACATCCGCGCTGCGATAGCCGAGGCGGAGTACATGAGCGGCGCGCAGGTGGCGACGATCATCGAGGAGCTGCAGACGAAGGAGTCGCCGCCGTCATACTTCAAGACGAACAAGATCACGAGCTCCTTCCAGGGCATCGTGGACAGCTACGGCATGGCGCGCTACAAGGAGGCGAACCCCGGCGTGTTCACGATCATCACGTTCCCATACCTGTTCGGCGTGATGTACGGCGACGTCGGCCACGGCATCATCCTCACTCTCTTCGCCGCCTTCCTCGTCTTCAAGGAGAAGAGCTTCGAGGGGCAGCCGCTGAATGAGATCGTAGCCATGATCTTCGGCGGCCGCTACCTGCTGCTGCTCATGGGCTTCTTCGCCGTGTACATGGGGCTGCTCTACAACGACATGTTCGGCTTCTCGATTGAGATCTTCGCCTCCGGCTACCGCTGGCCGCAGCTGCCGCCGGAGGGCCCCGACGGCGTCGTCTACCCCTCCCACCCCACCGGCCGCCCGAGCGTGAAGCCGTCCGCGACGACGATCTTCGGGATCGACTCCGCCTGGTCCGAGACGGAGAACAAACTTGAGTTTTACAACTCCATCAAGATGAAGTGCTCCGTCATCATCGGCGTGGCGCAGATGATGTCCGGCGTGTTCATCTCTCTCACGAACTACCTCTACTTCAATGACAGCGTCAAGGTGTGGTTCCGCTTCGTCCCCGAGGTCGTCTTCCTCTCCTGCACCTTCGGCTACATGTGCGTCCTCATCATCGTCAAGTGGCTCACCACGTGGGAGAACACACACGAGGCGCCCTCGCTGCTCGAGACAATGACAAACTTCTTCCTCGCCCCCGGCACCGTCACGCTGCCGCTCTTCTCTGGCCAGGCCGCGCTGCAGGTGGTGCTGCTGCTCATCTGCGTCGCGTGTGTGCCGTGCATGCTGTGCGTCATCCCGTACATCGAGAAGAAGGAGCACGACCACAAGGTGCAGGAGCGCGCCGCCCACCCGCCGGCAGAAGGCGAGGAGGAGGAGGAGGACGACTTCGAGTTCAGCGAGATCATCATCCACCAGATCATCCACACCATCGAGTACGTGCTCGGCTGCGTGTCGAACACCGCGTCGTACCTGCGTCTGTGGGCGCTGTCGCTCGCCCACTCGCAGCTGTCCGAAGTGTTCTGGAGTTTCGCGTTCCTCCTCACCGTTGGACTTGACAACGGCTCCGGCATCTTGGTCTTCATCGGCTTCGCCGTGTGGATGGCGGCAACGCTGGGCGTGCTGCTGGGCATGGAGTCGCTCTCTGCGTTCCTGCACGCGCTGCGTCTTCACTGGGTGGAGTTCAACAACAAGTTCTACTCGGCCGATGGACGCGCCTTCGAGCCCTTCGACCTCGCGGAGTCGCTGAGCCGGCTGCAGTAGACGGGTGCGTGTGTGCGTGTGTGTGTGTCTGCGCCGGCTTCCACGTGAGCATGACCAACCACCGCCGCACATCTGTGTGTGTCTGTGTGTGTCTGTGTGTGCGTGCACGTCCTTCACTGGTTGAACTGTATCGACATTGGATCTTTTCTTTTTTACGTTAGTGTCTCTGCCTGTGTGTCTGTGTCTGTGATGGCGCGTAGGAACTCGGCTTCATTGCCGTGCGTGTGTTTGTCTGCATATGTGTCTTGCGTATGTGAGTGTACTTGTCTTCCTGTCTCTCTCTCTCCCTCTCTCTGTGTGCATGACCGACCGATGAGGGTCAGTCGGCTCAGCTAACTTAACGGCACTGCAGCGGTGATGAGAGGTGTGCGTGATGATGGTGAGGAAGAAGAAGAATGTAAAAAAGGAAGGATGATGGGGAGCGCGGCTTCTCCTCCCTCGCATCGTCCCCCCCCCCTACCAGCGCGGCGGCGGCGAAGCCATGACGACGGCGTGCGCGTCTCGGTGTTGGCGAGGCAGCAGGCGGGCGGTGAGGGTGGAGTGCACCGCGTCGCTGCCTTCCACTCACAAACACATGTGCACACACCACTTCCCGTCAAATGGATGGAGACGGGGAAGGGGGGTAGGGGGAAGGGGGGAAGGGTGTGTGTTGAAGTGCTGTAGCATCATGCGGTGCTGCTGCCGCACCGGGACGTGCACGTCTCGCTCACGCACTCGCTCACTTTCTTGTGTGCGCGTCGCGTCTCAGCTTCTCTTCAACCACGACTATCACTACTTCCACTATTACCCACGCATGTGCCCACTGTGACCTCTGACACACACACACACACATCATCGTCATCATCATCATCTACGCATCTATGGGCACGTATGCCAGTCTCATCGACAAGCAGATACCCACGTACACGCGCGCACACACGCACACACACACACACACGCACGCGTAAGGAGCTCGTAGCGCGGCCGAATCATGTTGCGCCTCACCGCCGCACGCCCAGTGCGTGTGCTGCGGCTCACGCAGCGCCTGCTGCAGTCTGGCACGATCTCGGTGTGTCCGTACCATCAGCAGAAGACGACGATGGCGCCAACGATGGCGCACGGGGCGGTGGAGAGCTGCCCGGTGGTCGGCACGACGCCGCACATGAGCTGCCCGGTGGAGGGGATCGTGTCCGACCGCAGGACGCCGACGCTGTGGGCGATGACGTCGCAGATGGGTAAGACGCAGCTCTCCGCCTACGTGGCTGCCACGGCGCTTGCCGGGTACGTCATCGCCGGCGGTACGAGTCCGATCATCGCGGCTGCCGTGACGGCTGGCACGATGCTTCAGTCGTGCTCCGCCAACACGGCCAACCAGATCATCGAGGTGCCCTACGACACGCTGATGAAGCGCACGTGTCGGCGTCCGCTGCCGATGAAGTTCATCACACCGCGGGCCGCCTCAGCGATCTCAGGAACAGAGCTGACACTGGGCACGGCGCTGCTGTACTGCGTGAGCCCCGCGGCGGCGGCCCTCGGCGTCTTCAACTGGCTCCTGTACGTGTGCATGTACACGCCGCTGAAGCGCATCTCGGCACTCAACACGTGGTTCGGGTCCATCGTAGGGGGCGTGCCGCCGCTCATGGGCGGCGTCGCCGTCGCCGGCGCCATCACGCCGCCGGTGTGGCTGCTCGCCACGTTCCTCTTCGTCTGGCAGATCCCGCACTTCAACGGCCTGGCATTCCACTGCCGCCGCGACTACGAGGCGGCGGGCTACAAGATGCTCGCCTTCTACAACCCCTGGCGCGCCTCCTTCTACGCCGTCGCGCTCTCCGTCCTCATGGCCATCCTCACCCTCGTCGGCCCCACCCTCGCCGAGATGGAGGTGGAGGGCGCGTGGTACTACCCGGTCACCGCCGCCGCCAACGCACTCATGATATACAAGTCGCTGCTCTTCCATCACGAGCCGGTGCGTCACTGCCGCGGCTGCTTCGTCTTCTCGTATGTCTACCTCAGCGTCGTCCTCGCCGCCATCATGATCAATCACTTCCAGCCCATGCGCCGGATAGGCCGCATCATCGACTCTCTCAGCGCAGAGGCGGCGGCAACGCCCTCCGTAGCGGCCGCCGTGGACGCGTAACTGAGTCAGACGGCGCACCGTCTCTCCCACTCGTCCGTAGCGCAGCCCCCTGCGACTGCGGGGCGAGTCTCCCATCAGGCACACACGCACAGACACACACACACACACACACACACAGACAGACATACGCACATGCACAAGCGCACATGGGTTAGAGCACATGTGTTTCCTCCTCCGCTTATATCTCTTACACACAAACACAAAGTAGCACACAATTTAGCATTAGTAGTTGCAACCTCTGCACACACACACACACACACTCACACTCACAGAGATAGCAGATGTGCTCTATCTCTTTGTGTGTGTGTGTGTGTGTGTGTGTAGCCTCTCTGTCTCTTACCTTCTTCTTCTTCTTCTTTGGCAGCCTCTGAGCCAGTCGTGGTGGCGTCGTACTGCTGCTCCGTGTCTGTCCTGCGCACCTCCGCCGGCACAGCAGCATCACACCTGCTCCCCTCCCCTCTGTCCGTCCGTCCCCTCTCGTGGCTGTGCTCATGAACAGCCGCAGCTGCAATCGTGTTTGTGTGTCTCTTTCTCTACTTTTCACGATATTGTTTCCTCGCGTGTTGTCCTGCCTCTCTTACGATGTGTGCGTGTGCGTGTGCGTGTGTGTGTGTGTGTGTTTGATGGAGCTGACGTCGTGGTGGGGAGCAGCAACGGCGTAGACTCTGTCTGAGGAGATGGTCGGCGATGGGGGAGGCCGGAGGGCGGCAGCGCGAGACGTGCCTCCTCCCCCTCCCCTCGTCTGTGCGGCCCTCCTCCCTCCCCCCAGCGAGGCACACGCGTGTGTGCTCGGTGTTGTCTGTTCCGCGGTGTGGTGCGCCACCGCTCCGCCTCGCTCGCTCTCTCTCTCTGACGGGCACGTGCGCTCCGTCCGCTCCGCCTGCGTCTTGTGTGGCGGCACAGTGGCTGCCGTCGGGCGAGAGAGCGAGGGGGCGAGGCGGAGCGGTGGTGGCGGTGATGGCGGCGCTCTTCACGAGGACACGCGCGGTGGTGCGTATGTGTGCAGGGGGAGAGCGCAACACGCGCCGTCTTGAGGCGACACGTATGATGATGATGATGATGAGTAACAAGCACAGGTACAGCAGTGGGTAAGAGCAGCAATGGTACGCGGGCAGTACGGCGTCCGGACTTGTGGACGATGCCGTGCAGTCGCGACTGTGCAGGGTGGCCCTCTCTACTCCACACACACACACACGTACACACACATGTACACACGTTTGTGTGCCTTGTGCACATCTCGGCGTGCGCATTGTGTGTGTGTGTGTGTGTTTCTCGTCCTGTTCCTCGCTGATGCACTGTTGCCCTCCTCTTCTCTCGCGCAGATCCTGACCGGCCGCAGTGCCTTTACACACACACACACACACACAGATAGATCGATAGATAGAGGGAGAGATACTTGAACGCGCAGCGATGTCAGACGTGGCGGGGCCGCGGCTCGCCATCCCGAGTGAGTGGGTGCACTCTGATCTGCAGAAGCTGCGACAGCGGATGGAGAAGGACAGCGTGGCGGCGCAGCTCGCCGTGCTGGATGAGCATCGGCGGTACATCGAATCACAGGTCGGCGCGGTGGAGCGGCGGACCACAGAGCAGCGCGCCCGCATCGCGCAGCTCACGCAGGAGCTGCAGAGCCTCACGAGCGAGATCGCACCGGAGCTCGCGCTGCTCGAGGACGGTCGTCGCGTCGTGGAGGGCCTTCGAAACCAGCTGCACTACCAGAGAAGCATCAGCAAGGCACACACGCCGGGCACCGCGGCGGCTCTGGTCTCCACCAGCGACGGCAGCCACGTCGGCACGGACGCGCGCGCGTTGGAGGCGTGTCCGCTCTCAGTGCACGGGCTCGCACTGGCGCACGGCGGCGTCTGCAGCGCCACGCCGTCGCGCGCCGCACACGCGGAGGCGTTCCTTCGCCGGTGCGCGCCGCTGTTCCAGTGGAGTGCCGAGGCGCAGCACGTGACGCCGCCGTTCTTCTTCGACGAGCCGTGTCTCCTCGACCGCCGCACCGCCGCGGAGGCGGGCGGGTGCCACCACGCTTCCTGCCCGTACTGGCACCGCGACCAACTCGCGCACGTCAAGATGGCCGTCGCGTCGTGTGTGAGCACGCTGCAGTGTCACTCCGCGGTGGACGAGCAGCTCTGCGCCGTCGCTCGCATCGCGTCCCGCCTCGCTCGGCAGGCGCACCACGCCGACTCTGTCTCTGTTGTGTGCGCCGCCGCCTGCGCGGCTCTGCAGTCTCTGATTGTGAGCGGGCTGCACGGTCGTCTGCTTGCCGGCAAGCAGTCAGCGTGTGCGATGGTGTGCGCGCCGGTGATGGCGGCCAGAGACGCGCGACAGGCTGCGCCGCCTCGTGTGGCGCTGCTCCGCAACGCCGAGGAGCTCGAGCAGTGGCGGGCGGTGGACCAGCTGCGGCTGTCGAGCCCGACGCCGCTGTCGCTCAGCGCGGCGGCCGTCGCGCACGTCCGGCTACGTCCGAGTGCCGTGTCGTGGAGGTGCATGCTCGCCGCCGTGGAAGACGTGGTGTCGCTGCGCTGGCTCGCACGCCTCGGCGTGGGGCTCTTCCCGCGCTCCGCTGAGCTTCATCTGCAGTACGTGCTGGCCGTCCTCGAGAGCGGCGCGCCGGCCGGCGAGGTGGTGGACGTGTGCCTGGCCTCCTGCCGCACTCTCTCAGCGCAGGCCGCGGCCTCCGTCGTCGCCGGGCTCGACTGCGGTCAATACGCCACGACCGTCGCGCGACACGTTGCCTGCATGCTGGCGTACGTGCTGGTGCGTGTGTCGCACACGGACGCGGCGGCGGCGCTTGCTCTGCTCTCGGCGGTGCTGAGCCCTGACGCCGACGGCGGTGTGGCGGCGCTGCTGCTGCCCATGGCGAGGCAGAACCTTTCCCTCATGATGGTAGCGCTTCGCCGCACTGGACATCTGCGCCGCGCCGAGCTGCTGCCGCTCGCCGCTGTCTCAGACCTCGCATTGACGCTGGCGCCGCCCGATGGCGCCAACCCCCCCGAGAGTGGCCGCGATACTTTGTACGCTGCACTGACGCTCGCGGCAGCGTACCGGCGCGACGGCTTCGATGCGCAACTCGTGGGCGCGTGTGATGGCGCGCTGCAGCTGAGCGTGCTGCGCACCTTCTCCTACCGGCTGGCGTACCTCGAGCGCGTGGTGGAGAAGACGGTGCCGCAGTCGCCGCTGTCGCAGGGTCTCGTGTATGGCGAGTACGTGGATGTCGTCTCCCAGCAGCAGTCTGTCCACGCCGCTGCGATGGTGGCCGACGAGCTGCTCCGCGGCGACGGTGTGTCGTGTACGTTGGCGGTGATGCTGCGCGGGCGCCTGCGCGCGTGGGGTGTGCCGCACCTGCCGGACACGTCCAGCGTCGTCACGTCATTCTGCGAGCTGAACGGCATCGCCGTCGCTGACCTGGCTGATCTCTCGCGCATCCAGGCCGCACTCGAGCGCGACGGCGCCGTCGCCGCCGCATCGCCCCCTGTGGAGTGGGTCTGCGCGTACACGCTCCACGCACTGAGCCTCTGCGGCGATGGCTGCGACGGTGGCCACAGCACCGTGGCGGCGGCTGTGTGGGCTCGGGTGAGCGCGCTGCCGGTGGAGGCGCTGGCGCACGACGTGGACGCTGCCGTCGCCGTCTTCTCCATTCTTCTGCAGCTGTGCGGCGAGTCCCACAGCGCCACGGACTTCCGGAGGACGGTGCACCGCTGCCTCGTCTTCTTCCGAGAGGTGCACCTGCACTGCTGGAGCGCGCTGGAGACGGTGTCGCCGCCCATGATCGGGCTGCCGCACTACCTCGGCCTCTGCATCTACGAGAAGGTGCCGCTGCTCTTGGGGGCCGGCGCTGCGGACACGCTCGCATGGCGAAGCGTCGTCCTCGAGTCTGCCGCCAACCTTGGGGTGCTGCACCCCCTCCTCACTGCAGAGTAGCCCGTGCACGCGTCGGCCCACGAGCACGCCTCTCTCTCTCTATCTTACTCTCTCCCTCTCTCCATCTTTCGGCGTGTGTCTGCTCGACGACTCTCTCTCTCTCTCCAGTGTGCGTGTGTGTGTGCGTGTGTGCGTCGCCCGCCTTCTCCATCGCTTGTCTCCGCCTCCGGCTCGCCATTGCGTACGTGCACAAGGATGACCAAGGAGACGGGGAGAGCCGCCACCACCACCACCACCGGTGCTGCATCGTCTCCATCGCGCGAGAGACCTCCTCCAGGCACGTTTGTGTGTGTGTACATATATGTGTGTGTGTGTGCTCGTGCTGCGCACAGCGCTGGTCCTCGACAGCGCGGGTACTCTCCACCTCCTCTGCTCTGCTTCCCCTTCATCACTTCACAGGCGCCGCTGCGCGTGCGTCCTTCAGACCTCGGCGCGTGTGTGCGTGTGTGCGCCACCGCTCGCCCGCCTCTGCCCTTGTTTTTGTTATCTGCTAGTACAGCCGCTGCCGCGCGCTCGAGCGAGCCACGCGGTCGGCCGGTGTGCGCGATGCCGTCCAGCAGCACCACCTTCGAGTCTCCCACTGTCGTGGCGGTGTACGCGACGTACGCGGTGCTGTGCTGGCAGCAACCGCGGACGGCGCACACGAACACGGTCGCCGAGCACATTACCTGGGTGTACCAGATCGAGTACAACTGCTCCTGCCGAGCCCGACAGCAGCCCTTCAGCATCACGACAAGCGACACCTTCGCTCTCCTCGCTACCCCGCACGCTGGCGAGACGTACTACGTGCGCGTCGTGGCGAGGGCGACCGTCGCCGGCGCCGGGGCCGGTGTCATCTCCTCCAAGGTTACTCTCACCGCAGGCGGCGCCTCACCAACGCGGCGCGATGGCGGTGCGTGTCCGCTGGTGTGTGTCTTCGACTCACTGTACCTCGCTGCCAACGTGGCCGTGGAGGACACGGCGGCGCTGCGCGCTGCCCGGTGCTCCGCCACCGGCGCCGCGGCGCTGCTCGACACCGTGAGCATCGGCCACAGCCTCGAGAGCGACGTCGCGGTGCGTGCGTACCGCATGACCTACGGCGGCGGCGTCCGCGTCCTGCCCACCAGCGACGCAGCGGTGGTGTACTACATGGTGGCCACGGCACGACAACACACCGGGAGGCGTACGCGTGCGATGGACCTGCTCGCGGTCATGCAGCGTGACAGCGCCGCCGTTGTGTTCTGCGGCATCGGCTGCGACGGCGGCCTCGCCCTCCGCGCCGCGACGTCCTTCCTCTCGTCCCTCGCGACGGCGTGCCCGTCCATGTGTCGGTCTGTGCTGTGCATCACCCACGGCACCCCCCGCCTCCTGCTGAAGGAGGGGCCGCGGCTGCTGGCGCACACGCTCTCGCTGAGCGAGCAGCTCTGGCACTACACGCAGCTCCCGCTCGGCGATGCGGCGCTGCTGCACGACGGCGCGATGGCCCTCTCCCGGCGCGGCTCCGGCGCCGCCGCCGCGGACACGCCCCCGCTGGGCTACACGGGTGGATACTACCGCAACACGCTCGTCGGACTGCGGTGCGGCCTCGTCGACGGGGCGCGGCTGCAGTTCTCTCCATCGCTGCCGGATCAGCTGATGACGGAGGCGGAGGAGGCGGAGCCGCAGACCTTCGATGTGGCCGGGCAGCTGCGCGCCCTCGCGGCTCTGCTGTCCCCAGCCAATCCACGTTGGCTGGCGCCGTCGGTCTCATCGGTGCGGCACTGCAGCCACGGCGCACTGCTGCACACGACGGTGGAGGGCACCAACCTGCACTACAGCCCGCGTGTGACGCTTGCACCGCTGGACCCCCGCGGCGGTGCGCCGCTGTTCCCGCGCGTGTCGTCGTGCAGCCCGCTGCGACTCGAGTGCACCACGTGCCTTCTCCCGTGGCTGAGGCGGGCGGCGGCCGGCGGCGTGCAGGTGTGCGTGCTGCTGCACACATCCATCGCGGCGGCCGCCGCGTCAACGTCGTCGGTGGTGACACTCTCGTCGGACCTTCGCGCGCTGCTCCGCGCGGCGGGGGAGGCGACCGCGCCGTGGAGCGCTGCAGCCGCGCCGGGGCTCGTGGACTGCGCTCTGCGGCTGCAGCCGCTCTGCACGCTGGCCGTCACTGGCGACACGGCTGTGAACCCGATGGTGGAGGCGCTGTGCGCCATCGCCTCCGCCGCCGAGGTCCTCGTGTCGCCCGCGGCGTCTGACGGCGCCGCTTCCTCCGGTGGCGGTGTTTTCAAGTTTGTCAACAGCGTAGCCGCGCGCCTCTCCTCATCATCGGTCGAGGCGCGCGCTGGCGCAGCGCCGGTGGTGCGAGTGCCGGGTGTCGAGGCGGCGTACCTGCAGAGTGCCGTGCGCGAGTGGAGGAGTGCCGGGCTCGCAGCGGCAGATGTGTGGGCGGCCCGTTGCGCGTCGTGGCAGCAGCGCGTCTTCCACGGCCTTCCGTCCCTCCGCGACGACGCGTATCGCAGCACGCTCGTGCGCCTGCTGCGCCTGTTCGACGGCGCGGCGGGGGACGACGACGACGACGACGGCAGCGGCGAGCCGGCGCCGTTGGCGTGTCTGGAGGCGTGGCTGTACACGCACACGAAGTATCACGTCTCCGCCGCGCAGTCGGCGCCCGTTCACATGGACGAGTCCCTCAGCCGCGAGCTGTCGCTGACCGACTTCTACACCGCAGTGGCCGGCGTCGTCGGCGCCGGCGCCACCGCGGCGCCCGGAGCGCCGCTGCCGCACCTGCGAGAGTCGCTGGAGCTGTGGGCGGTGTGCCACTGCTTCGAGCTGCGGCGCGAGATGGCGCGGACGACGATGGTGTGCGCTGTCGGGCCCCCCGGCTGTGGGATGTCGACGCTTCAGGCGAGTCTGGCGGCGGTGCTGCATGGCGAGGTGGTGCGGCGCAGTGGGCGGCAGGACGCGTGCAGCCGCTTCATCCTCTCCAGCATACCGGCCAGTCGGCTGTCCGCGCTCTGCATGGCAGCACAGAGCGGCGCGCGGTGCTGCGTGCTGCTCGCCGCGGAGGCGTCCGACCTCAGCACTGCCGCCTACACCGCCATGAGTATACGCATCCAGGAGCAGCTCACCCACACGGGGCAGCATCTCTTCCGCCTCATCACCAAGGCGGACGAACACCTGCGTCGCGGGCCACACCTCCACGCGGAGCTGCAGGACGAGGCGTCGGTGGCCGCGTTGATGACTCGCGTGGGTGCTGAGCTGGTGGGCGGCTGCAGCGCAGAGGAGCATCGGCTCGTCGTCGCCCTCGCCCCCTCCACCTCGCGCCTCTCGGAGCTCGTCGGGTGCACCCTGGAGGAGAGCGAGCGCTGTGCTGGGCGACTGCGCAGGCACGCAGAGGCGCTTCTCCTGCAGTGCATCCGCCTCGGCGCTGCGCAGGGCGGCGAGGACGCGGTGGTGGAGCCGCTGCAGCCGTGACCGCACCTCTCCTGCCGCCCTCGTCGCTCAGGACTCGCGCGCGACGGGCAGTCGGCGCAGTGCAACCGATGTCTCTGCGTTTGTAAGAGCCCCACAGCCCCACCACACACACACACACACACAGACACACACATGGATGCATCGTGGTGTGTCGCTCTTCTCTCCTTCCATGTGTTTCCGCGCTGAAAAGAAAAAAAAGAAAAAACTCAACAAATGAAGCAGGACGCGTGCGCGCCTCATCGTCGCGCCTTCAGTAGTCTCGTCTCCCCCCCCCCCGCCGCAGACGTCTGTCCCGCTCCTTCGTCGCTCCCACATGTCCTCTGTCTCTCTCTCTCTCTCTCTATCCCACCACGTCACTGCCAGTTGCGCCTCACGACTTGCGCTGCTCTCGCTCCACAAACACGCGGTAACACTGGCGCTGCTGCAGCGCTACCGTCTCTCTCCAGCCCCTCAGCACAACACCTCACACACACGCACGCGACATGGAGCAGGATGCTAAGGTGAGCGCACTTCAGTGGGAGGTGGTGAGGGAGGGCACGGCATCGCCAAAGACGTGGGCGGAGCTCGCGCGCAGCACGGCCGCCGCCGCCGGCGACGCGGTGGAGCGGGCCAACGCTGTCCTGCTCGTGTACGAGCGCGCCCTCCGCGCCTTCCCTGCGTCGTACAAGCTGTGGACGGCCTACCTGCGCTACCGACTGCACGAGACGCGCGGGCTCTGCGGCCCCAGCGAGCACTTCCAGGCAACGCGCGAGGTGTACGACCGTGCCGTGGCCGCACTCCCCAAGATGCCGCTGCTCTGGGTGAGCTACATGGAGCTTGTGGTGGCCGCGCCGGTGCCGCGTGTGTCGATGGTGCGACACGTGCTGGCGCGCGCATTGGCGACGCTGCCGGCGACGCAGCATCACCTTCTGTGGACGGTGGCGCGGCGCTGGTGCGCCATGCCGGTCGTCCCGAGCGCCACGACGCGGGCGGTGTGGCGACTGCTGCTCTGCTTCCAGCGCTCGCTGCGCGTGAAGCGCGAGTACTTCCGCGTGTTGGTGCAGAAGGGCGACTTAAACGGGTTTCTGCTGGAGTGCGTGCATGTCGGGCTGCCGAGCCAGGCGCACACGTCCGCCGTGGAGGAGCGCGACTTGCTTCTCAGCGACGTCGGCTTCTGGGAGACGGTGCAGACGGCGCTGCGGTCGAAGGGCTGGCGCTACACGGGCGACATCGGCCCACTGCGCGAGTTGGTGGCGCAGGGCAAGTCGCGCTGCGCCTCCCCGGTGGAGCTCTCCACCGCCTTCGCCGTGTTTCTGTGTGGTCAGGGCCACATGCGCGAGGGCCGGCAGGAGCTGTGGCAGATGCTGGAGGAGGCGCCGGAGGCACAGACGCTTACCTCGCTGTACCGCCTCGCCGTGGAGATGGAGGACGAGCTCGTGGAGTCCTTCGCGGTGGACCCTGCGCTCACGCAGCTCGATGCGGCCGCGCACGGCGCTGTGGTGCAGCACCTCTTCGGCGCCGCAGATCCGCTGTGTCACCTGGTGCGGCTCGTGGACACGTTTCCTCTGCTGCTGAACCAGGCGCAGCTTCGCAACAGCCCACACAACGCGGCGCTGTGGCTGAAGCGAGCAGAGCTGGTGGAGGAGGACGTCTACGCGGGCCGCGCCACCGAGGAGGACCTCGTCGCCATGTACCGTCAGGCAATACAGCAGTGCACGGCGGGGATGTCGCGTGTCGACGGCGCGGCGGCGCAGCTCGTCGCCTCCTGCGCGCAGTCGCTCATCCGCAGAGGCAGGCTGGAGAGCGCCGTGTCGGTGCTGAGCGAGGCGGTGTGGTCTACGCCGTTCGCGAGCGCGGCGCTGAACATGCAGCTCTTGGGTCTCCTCGTCGAGGTACAGCTGATGGCGTCGGCATCGCCCACGTCGGTGCGGGACGCGCTGGCCGAGCGCCTGACGAGTGCCTCGCGCGGGGGTGCCTCGAAACGCAGCCGCGGTGGGCTCCTGCAGACGTCCGCCTGCCTGCCCCGTGTCCTGCACCACCCGCACGCGTGGATCATGTGGTGCGACGTGTGCGCCGCCTACGACACGGCCAACACCGCGGCGTGGCGGCGCCTGGCGGACGCGGTCACCGGCTCCGCCACCTTCAGCGCCGAGGCCGCGTGCTACGTGGCGCACAAGGCGTACGTGTGCCAGCAGGAGTCCATCGCGGTCATGGTACTGGAGAGGGCGACGGCGGCGACGCGGCAGCAGCCCATCGCGCATCTCTTCGTGCTGGAGCAGTACTTGTCCTTCCTGCATGTGCGTGACGGCCGTCGTGTGCCGCTGCACCAGTTCCGCGAGGTGTTCAGCCTTGTGCAGCAGGTGACGCCGCTTGCGGTGCGCGTGGTGCCATCGGCCGTCGTGGACCTGCACGTCAGCTGCGCGTACATGGAGGCGGCGATCGGCCTGTACGGCACCGCCGTCCGCATGATGCAAGAGATCGCGCTGGTCGCCGTGGCGGCGCTGCGTGGGCGCGATGCAGAGCTGCGACTGCTGATGGCCATTGTGGAGCACTCCATCACCTTCACGGAGCAGCGGCGCGGCTACGATGCGGTGCGCACGTACTGCGGCGCGCTTGTCCAGCGTCTCCAACACGCCGTCCTGCTGCAGCGTGTGGCGCTGCAGTGGGCCGCCATCGAGAAGCGCTCCGGCAACACCGCGCAGGCGCACCTCATCCTCGACGCGTGCGGCGACAGCCAGGACCCGTCCACGGACCACGGTGGAACGTACTGGCGGCTCTGGGAGTCCCTGTGCACCACCATGGAGGAGTTCGAGAAGGTGGCGCGACGCCGCCAGCAGGCGTCCATCCGCTACGGTAAGCGCTAATCAGCGCTCTTGCAACACCCAGCAGCGCGTGATTGTGTGTTTGTGTATCTCTCTCTCTGTGTGTGTGTGTGTGTGCGTCGCGACTCGCCTGCCCCGCCTGTGTCACCGCATGAGCGCTGGACTAGAAGAGGTGCAACACGAGGGACGCGCGAAGGGCGAGTAGAGCTCACCGCCGCCTCCACTCGCGACACTGACCGCAAGTCTTGTGCGCACGCGCACAAACACACATCTTCTCTCGCTCCTTCCTGCATCTCTTCGTCTGCTCATCGCAGAACCGGGAGGTGGCGATAGAAGAGAGAGAGATCGGGGAGGAGAGCGTGACGTGTGTGTCTGTGTGTGTGCGCTTGAGTACTCCGCAGTGCACTGGGTATCACAACTCTTCTCGACTTCTCACTATGTGTACCCTCTCCCCCCCCCTTCAGGTGCTGCCCCGCTGCCGCGCCCTCGACACACACACACACCGCGCGAGGCAGCGCTGATCACCTCTCATTGTCTGACACACATTCACACACACACACACACACACACATACGCTACCACTGTGCAGGCGTGTACAGTGTTCAACACGGCTGACTGTCCGTCGGCGCACATGACGTCCCCCACCACCGCCCTTCCGCTGCGAGTGTTCGAGCTCAGCGCCGGTCCGCGCTCGGCGCGCCTGTTGGAGGTCGACTCAGCCAAGAGCATCCGCGAGGTCTATCCGCGTGTGTGTGCGCTGCTCCGACTCGACGCCCCTCTCACCGCGTTCGCGTTCCATCGGATGGTGGAGCGAAGGGTGGAGACGGTGGCGCTCTCAACGACGGCGCCGATCGACACACTGCAGCTCAGCCCCAACGACATCCTCATCGTCCGCCGTGTAGGCGCGGCGACGCGGCCGTCGACACCAGCGGCACCGGGTAGCCGACACACCACACCTCTCTCGTCGCCCCGCGTCGTGACCGCACGCTCCGCTCACGAGGACGTGTGGCGCGCCACGGACGCGGTGGTGCGCGCGACCGCTGCCGGCACGCCCACACCTCCGCCTCTCACGCCGGTCAGCGACACCACGTTTGGTGGCGGCGCGTCCGCTCAGCCCAGCGTGGATGCGCGTCTGTGGGAGTGTTGTCGAGAGTCGCGGCGCGGCTCTTGTCCGCTGACGCCGCTGCTCGTGCGTGGTGTGTTGCAGCTCACGGCGTCGCTGTCTGCGTTGCCGGCCGACATTGCGGTGGACGGCACCGCGTCTCCGCTCGCTGATGTGCATCGCCGCATCCTTAGCGACTTCGGTCGCCGCACCCAACTGCCCATGGAGGCGGTGCAGCGCCAACTGCGCGACGGCGGCGCGGCGGAGACGCAGGCGGTGTACGACGCCCTCACGTACATGGTGGCGGACGCGGGCTGTCAGGTGGACGACACGTGGGTGTCTGTGGATGCCTGGCTGGCTCGCCGCATCCCCGCGCTGCGGCCGGCCAGCCGCCTCCTCTGCATCCTTCATGGATCCCGCGTGGTCGAGTACGTGGAGGCGGTGCTGCTGCGCCTGCTGCTGCGGCGTCCATCGGGGCACGCGTGGCTGGCGCTGACAGACCCCGCCTCTTCGGGTGGCGTTCAGTACTACTCCGCCATCGTTGGCCTCGCCCAGGCTGCCGCGCCGACGCACGTGCGTCTGTCCGACATACGCGTTGTGAGGGTGGGGGTGATGGAGAGCAGCTGCAGCGCGTGGGGGCTGTACAACTGCGCCTACGACGGGCACCTCCCGTCTGTGCTGAGCTGGACGTGGGCCGCTCTTGCCGCCGCTGTGCTGACCGGCGACGCCGACGCCGCTGCGCGTGCACGTGACGTGGTTGATCTGTACGGCGGCGGCGAGGCTGCGCTGGCATTGACGCAGTAACGCTGTTCACTGCGTCAGTGAGAGGAGGGACGCGAGTCATCCTGCTGGAGCGAGGCGGGGGCCTGTGGTGCGTGGGAAGACGCGGAAGTTGGACGGTGCGCGAGTGCACGATGCAGCTGTGAGCTCCCCTGCACTCTTCCTCGCCCATCACACACACACACACACACAGACAGACAAGTGTAGTTGTGTGCACATGTACACACACACACACACGCGCGCATCCATTCATTCGCTCGTGTGTGTTTGTATGCCTACATGTGTGTGTGTGTGTGTGTGTGTGTGTGTGTGTCTTTAGCTGCGGTGCGATGCGACGAGCCTTCCCACGTGATCTCTCTCACTATCGCACTCCTGTCCACACGCACATTCTCTCTTCTTTACTGTGTGTTGAACCGTTGAGCGTGTGTGCGTGTGCGCGCGCGTGTAGGCATCGCGTCGTCGACTGTGCAGTGAGCGAGCCTGTTCAGCGCACCTGCGCGAGTGTCTCTTGCTATCCTCCTCTCCTCCCACTCACACCGGCGTGCCCTGCGCGACATGTGGGCGGTGACGTCGCGACCGATCCAGAGCGCAGAGGCGCTGCAGCTGCTGGAGCGCTACAAAGCCGAGCACGCGCTATGCAGCAACCAATGGCTTCTTCCGCGGCACGCCGCGCTGCTCGGCGTGCGGCCACTCCACACAGCCCGACTTGTGCTGCCCTACAGCGCGGTTGCCAGCTCCCCTCTCTCCGCCGTCCCTCTGGCTGCTCTACCGCTGGACGAGCAGCGCCGCGTGTGCATCTCACACCCCCCGCCCCCTGCGACACAGGGCACGTGGCTCCTGCTGGAGCGGCACGCCGGCGCAATGCGGTGGCGCACCTCCACCGTGATGGAGAGCTTCGACGCGGCCTTCGTGCGCAGCGACTGCATCTTGCCGGGCCGGCGGCTCCTGTGCGCCCCCGACTCCATCGACGCAGCGCTGGTGTCGTCCGAGGTGGTGGTGCTGAACGCACAGGAGACGACCAACCCGTACCTCGTGGACACGCAGCTGATGCACCGCGAGCTCCTCTCGCAGACTCCGTTCTCGCACTCCACCGCCAGTGCGCTGACCACCGTCGCCGCGCAGTTCGGCTACACGTCGCTCGAGTGGGTCGAGGCGACGAAGGTGAAGACGGCTCACCGCCGCGTGCGCGACGGCGAGGCGCCGCACCGCATTCACATGACGAGTCGGCTGCGGGTCGCGCACCTCTCACAGCTGCCGGTGCAGCAGCAGAAGGCGCTCGTGAACTGCATCTCGCGCAGTGCCCTCATCACGAGTATGACCATGTCTCTCATCTTTCATAGACAGCGATGGCGCAATCAACTGAGCTTCGGCGTGACACCAAAGCTGCTGCGGGACGACATCCCGTGCGTGGACGGCCCGCACGCCCGCTCCCACCACCCGCTGCTGTGGGTCACCGTGAAGAGCGACGAGCCGCTCATCGGCGCCGCACTGGAGCGAGAGCATTGCACGCAGCAGTGGTACTTCAACTCGCAACAGACAGAGACGGAGACCCCTGTGTTCCCCGACGCGTGACACCGACCATTTGACTGTGCGTGTGTGTGTGTGTGTGTGTGTGTGTGTGTGTGTGTGTGTGTGTCTGTATGTGTGTGTGTGTGTGGGAGGTGAGGAGAGGAGAGGGAGCCGCGTGTGTCTGCAGAGCCCCTCCCTGCCCCCCTCTCTCTCCGCCGCGGCTGCTCTCGCATGTCTCGTCCTTCGGTTCTCGCTTGTGCGCTACATCCGCACGCTGCTGTCCTCTGCTGGCATTTGCTGATCTCTCTCTCTCTCTTACTCTGTGCGGCAGCCTATGGTGACGCTCCTGTCGTGTCACCCCGTCGTCTTGGATACGTGTGCTCGAGTGTGGCAGCGGCACCGGCGCCGCTCTCCGCTACATATGCATCGTGACTCAGTGACGACGCAGTGCTTGTCCGCGAAGACACGGGTGAGACAGCGCAGCTGTGCACACGTCTGTTTGTGTGTGTCTGTGTGCGTGATGGCGGCGGCGGAGGAGGAGGTCGGTGTGCACTCTCCCTCGCGGGCACTTCTCATGCACGTGCACCTTCATTCCTCCCACATCTCACATCTCTGTCTCCTTCTCTTCTCACTGCGACCTCGATGCCAACGGCGCCGCTGCTCCACGACGCACGGGGGCGGCGAGGCGAAGTCGTGCCGATGCAGTGACACGTGTGCTCCCTCGGCGTCCTGCTCACTCTTACTCTCTCCGCTCTCCACAGACACATACACACCCATCCACCCATCCACACACGCACACAAGCACACACACACACATACAGAGACGGGGAGGGGAGGGGGGATGGGGACGGGGCGGCGCACGTCCTCTCGCTTGACGCTCTACTGGCTGGCGGACAAGGAGTGGTTCCTTGGGGAGGAGGAGTGCACGCGGCTCACGACGGGCTGGCTGCCGCTGACGCACAGCACCACAGCTGGGACGCTGTCGCTGGCGTCTGATCACCTCTTCTTCGACGACGGCGGCGCCCACATCCTTGTGCTTCCCTTGGCGGCTGTGGTGGACGCATCCGTGCACACCTGTGAGACGCACATTACGGTGTCCTTCACATGCACGGCCCCCCTGCAGAGGGATGTGCTGGTGCCGCCCGGCGGCATGCACACCGTTCCCGGCGTCTCCCGTCCGCACCCCAGCAAGGCGGCGTGGGTGCTGCGCCTGTCGCGCGCGGCCGAGTCGGCGGCGGAGTCGCTGCGCGGCCTCTTCACGCGACACAGGGTCGAGGAGATCGCGTCTCGTCGCGAGGCGGCCCTGCAGAGCGCCGCCGCCTCTGTGTGCTTCCGCGCTCGCCGTCAGGTGCCGATGCGCGAGCAGCGCGGTGTGCTGTGCATCTCCGACAGCAGCGTCACCTTCGAGCCTCTGTTTCCACTGCCCCCGCACGGCGTCGTGGCGCTGCACCGCCGCGAGTGCCGGCACACGTTCAAGCGGTGGGTCGTCTTCGAGGCGGTCGGGCTCGACGTGTACACGTCCGACTCGGCGGAGGCGGCGCCGGCGCTGTCGCTCATCTTTGAGAACTCGCACGAACGCGATCAGGCGACACACCTGCTGAGCGAGCGTCTTGGTGTGGCGCCGTACCGCATCTCCATCCACACACTCGTGGACGCGTGGCGGCGCGGCGCGGTGTCAAACTACGAGTATCTCCTGCTGCTCAACAAGTGGTCGTCGCGGTGCGCGAATGATGTCTTCCAGTACCCGGTGCTGCCGTGGGTGGTGGCGGACTACACGTCGGCTCGGCTCGACCTGACGCAGCCCGCCACCTTCCGCGACTTGCGCAAGCCGATCGGCGCCTTGTCCGCGCCGCGGCTGGAGCTGCTCCGCGAGCGCGCAGCCTTCCTGCGCGAGGCGGAGGAGACGGCGTATCTGTACTCGACACACTACTCCTCCGCCGGCGTTGTTGCCTACTACCTCGTGCGGCCGCACCCTGAGCTGCAGCTCAGCCTCCAGGGCGGCATCCTCGACGTGCCGGAGCGCATCCTGGAGTCGGTACCGAAGCTCTGGCGCAGCGTCACCACGAACTCGAGCAACTTCCGCGAGTTGATCCCGGAGTTCTACAACGACGACTTCATCGCGCTGTGCGGTCCGCCTCTCCTCCCGCTCGGCGTGCACGCGGACGGGTCGCCCGTGTCCGCCTACGTGCAGCTGCCGCCGTGGGCGACCAGCGGCGCGGACTTCGCGCGACAGCACCGCGCCGCCCTCGAGAGCGACACCGTCTCCGCGTCGCTGCACTGCTGGATCGATCTTGTGTTCGGTGTGGCGCAGGCGGGCGAGCGTGCGGTGGCGGCGGACAACCTCTTCCACCCCTTCTCCTACCCACCGCGCGTCAAGCAGCTCAGCGTCCCAGGCGTGCATCTCGCCGCTCACGAGTACGCGCGGGAGTTCGGTAGCGCCCCCGTACAGCTGTTCAGTGAGGCACACCCGCCCCGCACCGCCCAGGAACTCGTTGTCGCCTGCACGCCAGCGGCGGCGGACGCGTGCGGGTGCGCCAGCGAGTCGTCTGATCAGCAGCGGCTCCTGCAGATGATGGAGGAGCTGCAGCGGATGGATGACTTGGCGGACGTGACGGGTGACTCGGCGGACGGCGACGACGGCGACGGCGACGCGCTGCCGGCGTCCGCCGCGACACTGGAGGTCGTGACCGCCGTCCCGCTGGCCTGCCGCTCCGCCCGCTTCATCACACTCGGCTACGCCACTGCCGGCACTGTGACCTCGCCGTCGTCATCGTCGTCGGCGGCGGCGGCGGCGGCGGTGCTGCTCGTCGTCGGCGGCGATGGACGCGCGGCGCACCTCTTCGATGTGGCGACTGGCGACCGGGTCCGCACCTTCCCCGACCTGGACGGTCTCATCACCGCCACGGCATACCACGACGGCAACATGTTTGTATTCACCGACAACCGCAGCTGCTACGTCGTGTCGCTCGCCTCGCGCGCGGTGGCGCACTGCATCGCCGACGTGGCGCCAGCGCCGGTTGTGCGTGCCTGCATCGCGTCCCAACTTGTGGTCCTGGCCGATTCGAATGCGCAGCTGCTGGGCTGGGCCGTGGACCGCGATGCACCACCGCCTGTGTCTCTGTTCGAGGCTCCGTCAACGTTCGCTGTCGAGGCGTCGGCGCGTGTCGCATGCCTCGGCGGCTCCGCTGAGGGTGATGTGGTCGTGGCGGCGACGGAGCAGCTCGAGGTGTTTGTGTGCCACGGCGGTGTCTGCTTCGAGTGCATGCTGCAGGAGGTGTCAGCGGCGCCTACTGCGCTGCAGGTGATGCCAGCCGAGAGGCCGACGCGCTTCTGGGTGTTCTTCGCTGAGGAGGCTGCGCTCTACACGCTCCGCGGCCTCCCTCTGCGCCGCATCGCTCTCCCCGTTGCCTCCGACGTCCTGTGCGCCGTCGTCGCCGGTCAGCTCCACCCACTGCGTCTCACTGTCGACAACGACGCGCTCGTAGTGGAGCAGTTGCTGCAGAGCGGCTCGTCGGCCACGCGGCTCGAGCGCGGCGGCAGCGGGTCGCCGCGGTTCTCATGCGCCGGCAGTCTTGTCGCCTGCGTCGGCACCTCCGCCGCCGCGCCAGTGCAGACACCGCTGGTCCTGACAGTGGTGGCGCTGACGGTGAGAGCAGCGGCGACGGCGGCATCCACGCAGGATAGCCACTGACCACCTCCCCCACTGCTGTACCTCGCCGCCACCTCTTCATTCCTTCTCTCTGTGCGCGCGTGTGTGTGCGACGGAGCATGTTGACTGTGGTGCCCCCCTTACTTGTTCGGCGCTCATCGGTCGTGTCCTCCACTGTCGGTTGTCCCTCCGCTCCGACTCTCCGCCCTCGACGACCACCTCTGGACTTGCACGGAGGCGAGACGCGCTGTGCACCGCGCTGTGGCACCTCTGCCACCCTCTGCCACCCCCGTTTTCCTCCTTCACGTGCGCTGTCTGCCTCGCCTCTACTGTGACACTGCATACACGCGATCGCCACATGCGCACACACACACATGTCTGTGTCTGTCTGACACACCACGCGTCTACCGCTGTCGTTGCTCTCCATCTCACTCATCGTCCCCCGAAGATCGATCCGTCATGTCCACACCAAAGAAGATTTACATCGCCGGCCCCGCCGTCTTCCACGCCGACCACGGCGAGGCGTACTACGCCAAGGCGCGCGCGCTGCTTGCGGCGAAGGGCGTCGTGCCGCTGATCCCGACAGACAACGTCGTCACCGGAGCGCTCAACATCCGCAACAAGAACATCGAGATGATCAAGGCCTGCGACGCCATCATCGCCGATCTCTCGCCCTTCAGGTCGAAGGAGCCCGACTGCGGCACCGCATTCGAGGTCGGCTACGGCGCCGCCCTCGACAAGGTGCTGTTGACCTTCTCCACCGACACGCGGTCGATGGTGGACCGGTACGGCGGGGAGACCGCGGAGGGACTCTCTGTGGAGAACTTCGGCCTGCCCTTCAACTTGATGCTGCACGACGGCACAGACGTGTTCGACTCCTTCGAGGCGGCGTTCGCCTACTACGTCGACCACCACCTCTCACCGTAGCGCCGCCCCCACGCGCACTGTCGGTGCGTGTGTGTGCGTGTCTCTCTCTCTCTCTGTGCATCCCATCTTCTTCAACCTTCACGTCACGTCCACCGTGTACGCGCAGTTCGACCGCGTGTGTTGACGACACTGCGGCGACGAACTCAGCGCATGCGAGTCTCGACCCAGCGCATGTGCTCTACCGCCACCGCGTCGCTCCTCCTTCTTTGTCTCTCTCCTTTTTTTTTTTTCCATTGCGTTGTGCGCGTTGCCTCCCCGTCGTGGTTCCTCTCCCCCTCGTACTTCTTCATCATAATCATCTTCATCGAGGCGCTGGCGCTGCGCCACGCGGTGGGGCGATGGGAGCCGGGGAGGGAAGAGGGGCGGCGTCGCTGAGGTGCGTGAGAGAAGGACCGCAATGCAGCTTTGCGAGCATTAAGTGCGGCCGCCGTTGATAGTGTGGCCGCCAAATAAACTCTGGTATGATAGCGGTACACACACACACACATGTGTGTGTTGTGTGTGTGTGTGTGTGTGTGTACATCACATTTTTTTTTGAGAGCCGTCACATGTTGCGGGGCGCCAATGCAGCGGAGCCGACGGTCGCGGCTTGCAGGTGTCGGTCTGCTTCGCGGGTTCCTGCCGTGCTTTCACCATCTCTCTCTCTTTTTTTTTTTTTTTTTATCAACGCGGTGGACAAGCGAAGCAGCCCACCGATGTGTGCCTGTGAGCTCACGAGTTGCGCACGGAGCCGTTTGCCGCCACCAACTACTGCCCTCTCTCTCTCTCTCTGTCTCTCTGCCCCACCGTCCTGCAACCCACAGCATCACTTCTCTCGTCCCAACGCAGCAGCCATCCTCTCTCCCTCCCTCACACAGACACACGACAGTGTAGGCGACGCCGCGAAAGACGCTCTTACGTGTAAGTCCCACCTCTCTCCCTTTTTTTTTTCTTTTCCTTTCGCACTTCCCGTGAAGCAGCAGCCTGCAAACGCGTCCGTCAATGGCGAGCGTACTTGCATCTGTGCGGCGTATCGTCGTCAAGGTCGGCTCCTCCATCCTCGTGGAGAACCAGGAGATCGCCGCCCACCGCATCGAGGCACTGTGCAAGTTCGTCGCCGACCTGCAGGCCAAGTATCAAGTCATCCTCGTCACCTCCGGTGCGGTGGCTGCGGGCTTCACTGAGAAGGAGATGGACAAGTCCTCACTCCCCAACAAGCAGGCGCTCGCGTCGATGGGGCAGCCGCTGCTGATGCACATGTACTACACCGAGTTCCACAAGTACAACATCGCGTGTGCGCAGATGCTGCTCGGCGCACACGACGTCGACTCCAGCCGCAGCACGTGCTGCAACCCCGGCACCATCGAGGCGCTGCTCAGCCACAACGTTGTTCCCATCATCAACGAGAACGACGCGTCGGCTTCGCGGGATCTTCTCTTCGGCGACAACGATCGCTTCTCCGCCCACGTCGCCCTCCACTTCAAGGCCGACCTCCTCGTCATCCTCAGTGATATCGAAGGCTACTACACGGCGGACCCGCGCAGCTGCCCGGAAGCGGAGCTGCGCCTCGTCGTGCATGAGATCGACACCGACGACCTTGAGGCGGTGGCGACGCCGAACAACCAGTTTGCGACCGGCGGCATCGTGACGAAGCTGCAGGCGGCTCAGTTCCTCATGGACAACGGCGGCAAGATGTTCCTCTCCAGCGGCTTCCACCTCGACACCGTCCGCGCCTTCCTTCTCGATGGCCACCACAAGTCTGGCACGCTCTTTGTGCCTCCAGCGCTGCTGGCTGCCTGAAACCGCGTGCACCGCGCCGCATCACGTGTTCTGTTCACACACACACACACACACATGCACATGCACATGCACACGCCAACACACACAGACACTTGCAGTATATGTCGCGGCGCGATGCACTCACGGCATGCGGTGCACTACAGTCGGTCTCATCATTCTTTTGCTTCCACTTCTCTTAGACTGTTGTCTTCTCTGTGTGATTTGTTTGTTGTGTGTGTGTGTGTGTGTGTGCTTCCCCTCCTTCGTTTCAGTGTTTTCATCTTTCTCGCTTCTCCTATTTCAGTGCTGATGTTTTCCACGCCGTGCCGCCGTGCACGCACGGGCCACGAGGCACCTGCTCGTGCTGAATGGGCCGTCAAGGCGTCCGACCACGCGGCGCCGTGTACACTTGTGTGTGTCTCTCTCTTCTCTCTCTTCTCTCTCTTCTCTCTCTTCTCTCTCTTTGTCGGGGCGGGTGCCGTCTACTTCTTCGTTCTGTTGAGTTCTGCCGACGTGTCAGGCATGCAGGCTGTCGTCACGTACCTCCCAGTCCTTGTTGCCTGTGTGGCGGTGCGACCCTCGCGCTATCCCCGCCAACCCCCGCCTCACGCTGCCTGCGCCACGCTCCGGACTGCATCGAGTATCTTTCTTGGGTGCGTCTTGTTGGGTGTTTTGAGGGCAGCATCTCCACGTCCCTCCCCACACGTGGAGTTTCTCTTCTTTCTTTTTGTAGTTTCGGCAGACAGGCACAAACACACACACACACACACACACACACCACACACCACACACCACACGCGCCTCATCCTCTCGCCTTCACGTTCCTGTGTGTGTGTACGTGTGTCAGATACACAGGGGAGGTGATGGACGACAAGGGGGGACACAGAAGTAGAAGAGGTGCTGTGGCGGGACAGACACAGAAGATGGGCAACTGAATTGGCCTTTTCCCTCCGCGTCTCACTCACACTGACGTGTGGCAGCTGTGTGTGCTGCTCCTCAACAGCCAAGCGCACTCAGTGGACTCACCCCCAGATCGTCTAGTGGTGAGGGCGAACGTGGCAATATATATTCATGTACATGTGTGTGTGTGTGTGTGTGTGTGTGTGCAACTAAGGTGGCCGCCAATACGTGTTTGCGTGCCGGCTGGCTGAGAAGGGGCAGGGATAGGGCCAACGCAACGCCGTGTGTGGCGCGGCACCCTGTCACCATCGTCTTTGCCATCTCTCAGTCTCACCAGCAGCAGTGCATTGCTTGTGCGGCCGCAGCACCTGCGTGTGTGCGTCTTTCCTCTCAAGTAGGCGGCAGTCACGTCGCCCCCCTTCCCTGTCAAGACTGCCTGCTTGGCCGTCTGCCTCTGCCACACAACACCAACACACGCCCCTCTCCTACCACGCTACTGTTTCAGCATCCGTGAAAAGGCGTGTCAACACGCCTGCACCGCGGCCGCTGTCGACAACCGTGGTCCTCCTCAGCACCTGAGCAGCATCCCTCGGGCAGTCGCCAGTGTCCACGTTCAGCCCCAGTGCAGAGCTTCCTGAACCGACGCTGCACTGCCACCGCCACCGGGCATGATCTTGGCCTTGCCACGTGGCGGGGTCATGTGTCCCTTCTCTCTGTTGATGTTCGTCTCCCTTCGTGTCATCTTGCGCAGCTGCCTGAGTCCCAAAGGTGTGCTCATTCACACACACAACACACACACACATACAGACATACACACACAGACACAGAGAGAGATTCCTCGTGCTTTCTTCTTCCCCCATTTTTCCTGCTTCTCTCCACGCGCATTTTCATAGATGCCTTGAGGACACAGCTCATTGTCGTTTGTTGGTTGACTCGGTGGCGCCACCGTCATAGTTGGTAGGTGAGGCCCCTCACCCTCTCTCCGCTCCTCGAGAGCACCTCCTCACGGGCTACCGTAGCCGCTCTCCGTCGCCTTTGACACTTGGCCATGCACGCGGCGGTGCGAGACATCGAGTTCCTTGACCGGTGGCATCTCCCGCCAAGGGAGGCAGGGTTTCGCCCCATAGAACAGCGGCGGAGGATACTAGAGCTCCTGGAGGGGTCAGTGTTGGCGCAGGTTGTCAGCTTCATGGGGTCGCGGAGCCGCTTCTGCATGTGCGCCGTGTCGCCGACAGCGCGGGTGATCACCGAGCTAGCCCAGTCCTCGCGTGGCGCCTCCCCGTACGAGATGTGTCTCGACGCCATCCTCTATTACAGGCTGTTCGACACTTCAGACGATGAGTCGGCCAGGCGGCGCCTCCGTCACTGCGTCTGGTGGCTGAACAAGTGTGGGCTGCCACTGTCCTTGAACAGTGCGAGCACGCTGAGCTTCCTCCGCGCAACCTCTCCCGCACTCCTACCGATGGTAATCCGCTTGCGCGTTTGCGGAGAGGAAGAGCAGTGCGAGCTCGAGCTCGATGGAGCCGAGCTCCCGCGGCTCGAGGTGCTGCGCATCTCGAGCGGCGGTGTCTTTTCGATTCGTGAAGGGACGGCATCGCAGCTCGCGCGCCTCGAGCAACTCTCGTCAAGCCAGTTCACTGCCGAGATCGCTGACTTGGCTATTCAACTGCCAGCGGTGACGCGGCTCGACGTCGCTTGCGCGTCTGGCGCGCCGCTGACCTTGATGAGACCGGCGTGCGCAGCCCGGCTGCGGAGACTCTCGGTCACTGCGCCTACGATGGACACAATCTCGTGGATACACCAGTGTGCGTCGCTCACCTACTTGACTCTTCGAATGTGCACCGCAGAGATAAACGTCGGGCTTCTCAGCGAGCTGCCGTATCTGGACTATCTTGAGGTTTGTGTGAGCACGTGGCCCCACTTTGACGGTATGCGCAACTGCCCGAGTCTCCGTAACCTCTATGTCACCGACAGCCCTCGGCTCGTGAGTCTCGCAGGGCTCGCTGGCGCCCCCGAGCTTGCATCTATCTTTGTGTCGAACAGCGGTGTTGAGACGATCGGCGAGCTTCATCGCTGCCCGAATCTCACGGCCATCCAGGTTCAGAAGTGTGAACACCTGCAGAGTATCGCCGGGCTCGCTGGCGCACCGATGCTTCAAATTGTCGACGCGTCGTGGTCCGGTGTCAGGACGATCGGTGAGCTGCACAGCTGCTTGTGTCTCACCACAGTCCACCTTTCACTGTGCCGCCACTTGGAGAGTCTCGCCGGGCTTGCTGGGGCACCGATGCTTCAGTTCATCGACGCGTCGGACAGCGCTGTCAGGACGACTGGTGAGCTGTACCGCTGCCCGATGCTCACCACCGTCAAGTTCGTATCGTGCACCGCCTTGGAGAGTCTCGCGAGCCTCGCTGGAGCACCGATGCTTCAGTTCATAGATGCATCAGAGAGTGGTGTGGCTTCGATCGGCGAGATGCACCGCTGCCCGAAGCTCGCCACCGTTGCTTTCAGGGCATGTAGAAACCTGAGGAGTATCGCCGGGCTCGCTGGAGCACCAGAGCTCCAGGCAATCGATGCATCACAGAGTGGTCTCGTGACAATCGGTGAGCTACACCGCTGCCCGAAGCTGGCCACCGTAGAATTTGGAGCGTGCGACGCACTGACGAGTCTCGCAGGGCTCGCTGGCGCACCAGAGCTCCAGGCAATCGATGTGTCAGAGAGTGGTGTCACAACCATCGGTGAGTTGCACCTCTGCCGGTGCCTCCGCAAGGTCCAGTGCGAGAAGTGTCCCAACCTGAGGAGTCTTGACGGGCTCGCTGGGGCGCCGGATCTCTTGTTCATAGATGCGTCACAGAGTGGTATCAGAACCGTCGATGGTCTACATCTCTGCCCACGCCTTCAAACCGTTCAGTTTCAGAGGTGCGACAATTTGGAGAGTCTCACCGGCCTCGCTGGAGCACCGAGTCTGCTGTCCGTAGATGCGTCACGGAGCGGTATCAGGACCATCGGTCCCCTGCACCTCTGCCCGCAACTGGTGGCTGTGAGATTCATCGGGTGCACCAACTTGGATGATTTGGAGGGACTCGCTGACGCTCCTCAGCTGCACACCATCGAGGCGCTGGGGAGCGGTGTTCGCAGGGTAGGGGGGCTGCGCCGCTGCCCGCGTCTTACCGTGTTCGATGCTCAAAATTGTCGCTACAGGCGCTCCGCTGACAGCGCGTCTGTCGCACGACGCCAGCACTCGATAGACACGTCAGACAGCGGTGGTGGGATGCTTGGTGAGCCGCACCACTCCTCGCACCTCGAGGCGCACAGTCGCAAGAGGCAACGCAGCTCGCCAAGTCGTGAGAGGCGCGCCCGCTCCCCCGGAGTCGAGCGGGCTGATCTCTCCCCCTGAGCGGCCACGGCCCACTGGTGAGGAGGGTGTGGTGCGCCAGTGCTTTTGTGGGCTGGTCAGACACATGTGTTGATTGCGGCTCCTGCGCCATCTGCAGCGGAGGCAACCATGTGTGTTTCTCTTTTTTATCAGAGTTGGCATTTCCTCTCGCATGCGAGAAGAGAGAAGAAGGTGCTGTCCGGAGTGCGGGCCTCAGTGCGGTTGCTCACTTGCCCCTCTCGTTGCTGTGCGGTCTGTGGTTCCTTTCTTTTTTTTCTTTTTCCTTTTTGTGAGGGAGGGGAGGTTTGTAGACCGCTTCTGGAGACTGCCCTCCTCCCTTCTTCTCGTTTGTCTGGTGTTCTCCGCGCCCCTCGTGTTTCTCAGCCGTGTCTTTGTCGCCGCCATGCGCCGCGGTCCTCGACTCAGAATGTTGCAGAGAGAGAGGATGGCGAGGGAGACGCGCCACGAGGTTACAGCGACGGGAGTGACAGTACGTGTGTGTGTTTTGTGGCATCACGTTTCCCACTCCGCCTCCTTTGATCTCTTCCTTCGTGCACTGCTTGTCTGCTCTGCTACTCTGTTTTTTTTTTTTTTTCTTTCCTGAGGAGGCGGAGCACATGCAACAGAGCAGCTGAGGCCTGGCGCGGGGCACAAAACTGAGGAATGTGCTGTCGTCCCGCCACCCAAGATGTGCACGGGTCCCCTGTGTTGCCTTCCGCTTCTTCACTCGTTGTGTGTGGCGTCTCTCGCATTTTCTCTCTTCTACTCCTGATTCTGCTTTTCTCTCGCGTCTCGCCAGCGTCTTCAGCGCGCGTGCACTGACAGAGGGGTGAGCTCACGGCTCTACATTTTGTTGTTTTTCTTCTTCTTCTCAGAGGCGCTCGTTCATGACAGAGGTCGCCGTTTTGTTGCCGCAGCCGTTTTTTTTTTTTTTTTTTTGTTGCTCGAACTGTGCGTGGCTTTTCGTTTCCCACTCCCATTACTTGCGGCACCGTTGTTGGAGACCCCCCCTCCTCTCCCCTTCAAACAGAGGTGTGTGAAAAGACAAACAAGGGACACTCCTTGTCCATTCCTCTCGACCGCCGCCGGCTTCTCGTCGAACCTCGGCGGCGCGCCTCTTGAGCCCTGTCTATGCATACACACACACACACACACATGCATGCATGCATGCGGATGGTGGTGGGTGTGTTTCTACTCTTGCTTAGCTCGCTTTTTATCTCCGCTCCTGTCCTCCCATTTATGTGGCCATCGTCCGCCAGACATTTCGCGTTTCTGTTTTTGTCACGCGCTCAGACTTCTCGCCGCATGGTGCGAGCCTCAGAAAAAAAAAAAAAAGGAGTGTTCTGATGCTTCTCCCAGACTGTAAATCTCACTGGGTGCCGTATCCGACGGTGTAGCCGAGCTGCGGTCCACGACGATTGGGAAACAGGGTGCGCGCTTTCCTTCTTGAAGGCGACAGATACATTTTTCATGGTTGAGCCGAACTCATTCACCCACGGTATGAAGCACGTCTACATCGAAGACGTGCAACCTGCTATCCACAACTCCTTGCTCCTCTACCCTTTATCGTCTTTTGCACACACACACACACACACACAGACACACACAGACAGACGCACACACAGACAGACGCACAGAGGCAGGCCGACGGTATCGCTGCTGTTCTCTTTCAGCTCCTCTCTTCCTCCCCCTTTTTTTTTTTTTGGCATGAAGGCCTACTTGCTGCTACAGACTGCCGTGATCGCCGTGCTTGTGTGCGCGGCG